>JBAMBE010000396.1:0-127500 GCA_037043585.1 Drosophila mimica | reverse complement strand
GACGAGAACTATACGAAATATTCCGACTTAACTACACAAAACTCAATATCATACTGAAAAAGGACGGCGCTTACAATGGCGAGAAGTGCCACAAAAGACGAGCCAACAGCCAACAAACCAGCAGCCAGCAACGGGCCCACACGAACGCTCGGGCCGAACGTGACGCGAACGAACTTACAACACAGACGAACGCGCAACGGAATCGCACGACCAATTCGAACTAGCGAACGCAACAGCCGGCAACGAACGAGTAACGGTAAACAAAATACACGTTGTCTCTCCAATCTGTGTGAGTGTGTGGGTGGGTGGGTGCTGGGTTGGTTGGGTTAGCTCAGTAGTCGGCCGTTCGTTCGTTCGGCTCCCGCGATGCGATTGCGAACCGAACGCAACGCGTTGGCCATTGGCGAGAGCATCGAACATGTGTGTGTCCGCCTGTGTCTGGTTCGATGTCAAACCAAAACAAGCAAAAACATCAAACACAAACCGAACGCCACACGAAGTGACGAATGCTCTACGAATCAAATAAGCTCTAATATGATAAGAGATAACTTCAATATTTAAGCACTTGCTTATCAACAATATACAGTTCAACATGACTCGAATAGAACCATATAAATATAGATAATAAATTACAAGCAAAATAACAGCTTTGTTGTAAATTAAATTAAATTATAAATTAACCAACAAAGAAAATTTTTAGCTAATTTTTCAAACATGCTTAGCAAGGAATTAAATATTGAATTTATATGGAATAAATCTCGATCTGTCCATCCAATATATATGGCTGATAAACCAATCGTAATACACCAGCGTGTTTTCTGTAGAGCATCAACAAAAACACAACCGAAGAGCGAAAAAGTAAAAAAAAAAAAACGACGAGACGAATAGCGGCACATTGCTCATGGGCTGGCCAAACGGCGGGCGGCTGGAAATTACAACAAGAGGCCTAAATGGACGACAACGACGACGACGATGACGACAAGTGTACGATGAGTTCGGACACAAGCCGGAGCCGAAGCACGCGCATCTTACGCTCTGCCGCGCGCTCTCTCCGCTCTCTAAAAACACCAGCGACAGCCCCATCCGCGAGCAATGAGTGGAAGCGAGCCGGCCATAGTTTAGTTTCGCCTTAGCTATGTAAGCTGTTTTGTATAGTTGAGCGTAGTGCATCTGAGTGGGAGAGCGCGAGAGCGAACGCGTGGCTGCCATGTGCCGGGCTTACTGGCTGGCTGCCTGCCTGCCAGCCTGACGAGCCAAGAGAGACAGAGCGAGCGAAAGAGAGAGAGAGTGTGTGTGGAGCAGCGGTGGCGGTGGCTGTATCAAAGGCAGCACCAGTAGCAGGGTATAGGTGCAAGGGGCGAGGGGACATGTGGGGATGTTATGATGAAGCCTGAAAATTTTGCGCGAGCGGGTTGCAAGCAAATGGCAAACATGTGCTATGATTTTGCCTGATTTTGCACTTGGCTTTGTTTTGCTTTTCATATTTTGTGTTGTTTAGACTGGAAAATGACTCAAAAATTTACCTCGAATATAAATATTTATTAAATTCATTACTCAAAGTGTGTCTGTGATTAATGCAAAATAAAGTAACAAAAACAAATACTGCTATTTTTTTGTTGTTGTTCCAAAGGGCTGGAAGGCTGCGCCAATAAGAGCACCTAAGAGAGCATTAAAGAGAGCGCTTAAAGAGTGTGCGACGGGGCAGCTGAAACAAATCATGCTGCGCTCATCATCATGATGACGAAGAAGACAGGAAGAAATTAATATGCGAAACGCAACAATTTTACCAACTACAAATACAACAACAATAACAACAACAATAACAACAACTGCAGGCGGCAACGCAAAAAGTGCGTTGAAACGTCGCTTGAAGCCGGTAAAAAAGGAGAAAAACAAAACTGTAACAGGAATAACAACAATAACAACAACAACAACACATGAGCTCCGCTATTGAATAATGTGCACGGAGTTTTTGGGGCGCGGTTTGGGCAATGGGTTAACATTTTCTTGGTCGTTGGAGATCTTTTATATTTGGGACGAATGTTGAAATACTTTTGCTGCTTCTTTTTAAAGTAATATTTTAGTGAAGCGAGGGAAACAAATAGAGACAGAGAAATGGATAGAGAAAGGGAAAGAGAGAGAGAGAGAGAGAGAGAGAGAAAGTGGGAGATAGTTAAATTTACTGCGATTCTTGCTTTAAGTTGCTTATTTTCATAAGATATTATATGATTGAAAATATTGGTTATGACTGGTTGAGCGAAATAATACTTATTTTTTATAAATACGTTATAGACTTGTTATTATTATTTTATTTATTTGTTTTTTTTTTTATTTTGGTGGTACGATTTAAAAAAAATATTAGTCAACGGAAAATCCTCAGTGAAAAAATAAATAAATACATAGCATAATTCAGAAATGCCAATTTCTTTTGGAAAATGGGGAAATGGCGTAAAGAAGTTAAGCCAAATTATATATATTTTTGAGTATCAACAATAAAGTCGATTTGACCATATCCATCTATCTGTCTTCTTAAATATGCCGATCTCAGCGACTATGAAAGCTAGAGACCCACAATTTGGAATGTAGAGTCGCGTTTTTAAAACGCATATCGATAACTACACCCATTTCGCGCATATCGATTCAAATCGATTACCGATAGCAATAAAAGTCACAATTGTATATTTATAAACTGCCAATTAATAGATAAAATACGCATATATATAATTCATCAATAGAAGCACTGATTTTGTTAGCCAAAACGTATTTTCATATATAAAAAAAAAAACTAAAAATCATCAATCCTGCTTTGTATTGAAAAGCTGGACTTAGGGTATCTACTAGTCGAGCTGTTTTAACAAACATTTTGCTACCAATTATTAACTGCTTTAGAAAATATCGAAAAGATATACAATAAGCGGATTATATTAATAAAATTACGTACTTTATAATAATAATAAAATCTGCAATCAATTTTAAGTGAACTGTAACTCTTTTTAAGTGGCTGCTTTCTGGTTTTCAGTTTTGATTATTTTTACTTATTCGTTGGCTTTAATAAAGCATTTCTCAATCGATCCGGTTGTGAATATGCTGGGAATTAAGCTCCATTATGTTGCCAGGCGCTTAATCCAGCAGATAATATGCTCAATCCATCAGCTGCTGGCAATTGTCTGTCTGTGTGTCTGTCTGTCTGCTCCGTCTGCTCTGTTGGGTCTGTTGGGTCTGTCGGTCAGTTTGTCGTTTCAGTTTAGTCATTCATTGGGGTCTCAGTTGCCACCATCTCCCCTTGCCGTAACCTAACAACCTGCTACATCAGCAATCAATGTCTACTCAGCTCTGCCTCTCGCCCCCCCCCCCCCCACATCCCACCTCCCTTCGTCGAGTGTTATTACTGTTGCCTGTTATTCTATATTTCCTCTTTCTTTCTGTTACTTTTTTTGTATCTTTTTTCGGTGTGTCTATTTTGCTACGCGCTTTTTGCTTTCAGCTGTTGTTGTGCGTCTCTGTGTGTGTGAGTGTGGGTGTATTTGTGTGTCACTAGGATACGCAAAAAGCATCACGCGCCACAGTCGCATCGGCACTAGAACCCCTCTCCCACCCCCCCTCCGTCAATTCAGAAGCCAGCAGCAACCAGAGAAGCCAGAACCCAGTCCTAGTTTTCGTTTCGAGCTCTGTTTTCCACGCCCCCTCTCCACCCGCCCGTCCCCTTTCTGGCCGTTGTCTTGGAGTTTTTCAATTTGATATGCTCGACCGATTTTCGCTCATTTAAAACGCACCATTCCAAAAACAGTTTTTCGCTTTTTTCTTTTCTTTCCTTTTTTTATTTTTTATTTTTTGTTATTGTTTTATTGTGTGTGTGGGTGTTTTTTGTTGTTGTTTTGTTGTTGCGCTTGTCGTCGCCAATTTATCGCATTTTTACTTTGATTTTGCGTTAATTTTTCGGACAGCTCGCAAATGGGACAGTGACTGAGGGGTGGGGGGTGGTGCTGAGGGTGGTTAGGGGGTGTGGTGGGTGCATAGTACTTGTGGCTCCCTCCACTGTCCAAACTTGTTGTGTGTTTAACGCTAAATGCCGTGTTGATTTTGTTGTTGTTGCTTTGTGTGTTTTGTGTTATCTGTTGTTTTGCTGTCGCGATGACTATGTCAGAAATATCCAAAGGGGGCAGTCGAGTGCTAAGGCACATCACAAGATTGTCAAGATGGTGTAGATGGTGCAGACGATGAAGATGATATGATTTCAATCTTCAAGATAAATATTGAATAGAATGAAATATAGTCAAATATTGAGGATAGATGATGAGGCTGAAAATATATCAATTCTTAAGATACACAGTGAGAGGATGTAGATGGCGAGATGAGTAGATATACAGATAAAGGGAATATATAGTCAATATAGGAATAATTATATATCAAACTTAAAGTAAATAAATATTGATAAGTAGATGAAAAGATGTAGTAATTAATATTTGATAATCTGTGGGGAATTAGTTATTAAAACACCTTTCAACTAGTCGGCTTAAAATTTATTTTTAGTTATTAGTCTTATTAAAGACTGTCATTATTTGTGTTAACGCAGACAAATTTCTGCTTTTTGGAAAGGTAATTTAACTTTTTTAACCTTTGGCAACATGTAAAATAAACTTGGCCTTTCACATAAAGTCGGCCGGAATGATACCATAAAAAAAATGCTCGATGTGAGAATTATGAGTGGTTTATATGCATATTATATATTATTATATTGACTGATTACAACAAGCATTGCGCGTAAAAAGGTAGCTCATTTTGGCTATAAAATAATACTGCAGCCGACATGCCACATAAAACGCCTACAGCTTTAAATTGTGCAAAGCTGAGTTGCAATATTTATCACATGGATGTCTGGGTGTCATCTGATAATGTTGTACATATTATCAGACGAGAGTGAGAGAGAGAGACATATATTCATAGCTGCCATTCTGGATTTAACATGCTATATACAATATATATACTAATGCTTGTACCTATAAGTCGTTAGGCTGTGCAGGGCTCTCAAATCCATTGCTTTTATGCATCTGCGGACCACACAAAAGTAAGAATAATAGGCGATGCCCTTCATCCACTCATCCACTCACCCCTGCCAATCCCATGGTCGATATTTATGCGAGAATCAGGCGATAAATCTAAATTATATGCGAGTGCTAAAGCCAAAGACGTCCAAACGCCGAAATGAACTGTAAATGTGTTAGGGTCAGGCCATTGTTATGATGATTACGCATCCCAAATGGACATGTCGATGGCCTACTTAAGTAGGGGTTGTTTGGTTGCTTGGCCGGGGTCAGCTGCTAATTAAAATCAAAATGACAGTCGTCTTTCACATACTATAACTTAATAAGAATGCTCATCTATTGATGCATTTTGATTATCATATAATTAGGCCAACAAAAAAAACAAAAAAAAAACTTTCGACTCGACTACATTTGTCGTCATCCATCAAGTTAGCCGCCCAACAACAACAACAACAACAACAACCAGATTGAAAGTTCATCTTAACTAACGTGCGACAAATCATGGCATACTTTTTGACGTTGTCATAAGTTGCCCAGTTGCCTGATGGGTTTCACATTCTGGGGATAGGGCTGGGTAGTGCAGGGTAGGGTGTTCAGCCCCCCTCTCCCTCTGTGGGTGTCTCTGTATCTCTACTATTTGCTTGGCTGTCATGTATGTCGCAAATTTCATTAGAACTGCTGTGTCGTCAAGTTTTCGTGCCGCTGTCAGCCCGAAGGGCCCATCAACAACATCATCATCAGAGGCAGCAACAGCAGCAGCAGCAGCAGCAACTCTCTTGTGGTCGAAAATTAATGAAAATTTCATAAACTGACGGCCTAACACAGGCAGACCAAAGACCTAGAGAAAATGCCAACGCTATATGTTTGCGGGCAGCCATCATAACTTAATTAACAGCCACAAGCCAAGGCAAAATTCAATGCTTTGATAAGCACACACATCCACACACACACATCCACACACACTGGCACACATACACAGAACTATGTTTCAGCATCTTCACTGATAAACTTGGATACATATTTCATATTTAACATGAAAATGGGTCCTCGCCCACCCTCAAAAAAAATTACACAGCATATGTTAAGAGACAAACTAGCAACCCTTTAACCCTTTTTATACCCTGTAGCTCTAGGCAATTGTTAAAAAGGGTCGATCTAGGCAGGTTCGTCTGTCTGAAATTTATAGCCAGATGCTACAACTTAAGCAAGTATAAATACTCTTTTACCTCACACAGATCGGGATAATTCACTTTCCAGCTGCTAAGATATAATATAAAATAGCCAGATTCATCTGGCTGAAAGTTGCCCTTTACAGAAACTATACCATCGAGAGACAAGAGAGATCTAGAAAGTAAGAAATTTGAGTAAAAGTTTACTTATCGATTGTTATCGATAACTTTTGCAAGTTAAATACTTATTGCACATGTTTCATAATTCAAAAAGAAACTGTCTTGACTTTGACGTGTTATAGAAATTGCATGTAGCTCGCTGTAGAAACACTGAAAAACATTGTCGAATCTTCTTTATCAAGAATCAGAAGCATTTTCAGTGAGTGTAGATTGAGACTAGGGTATTTTCTAGTCTAGTTCACCCTGTCTCTCTCCTGACTAGAGCATTATTATTTGTTATTTTAGTTTTACCCTTTGGTTGAGTTGACAGGCAGCGGCTGTCCAACACGATCTCATAATAATATTTCACTTTCCTTCGCTCTCTCTCTCTCTCTCTCTCTTACTCTCTCTCGCAGAATCTTGGCAACAGGCCCTCTTTCCGCCCTTGTGTGTGTTGATAAATTGGCGACAGCGTATAAATTAAGAAATTGTACACTAATTGCGTAAAAAGTTGCTACATACTTTCGGGCGGTTTCTCAATGTTTTCTCGGGGGGTGGTTGGGTGGTTTGGAGTGGCAAAGTGCGTGAAAGTGTTGTTAAAAAGTTGGATTTATCGATTTTGCGACCCGCAGCAGCAGCAGCAGCAGCAGCTCCAACAGAAACAACAACTACAACGCCTTGCTTTCAATTCCAATTTGATGTTGTATCACACAACAAACAACAATTTTTAAAGCATACATTTTGGCGTTTGGCAGCCTGGTTTCTGTTCAGCGCCTTTGCTTTTGCTTTTGAAGTTTGCACAACACAAAAACCGCAAAATCTAATTAACGTGGTGCCTGCTTTCTCCTTCCTTGGGTGAAGGCTGAAGGGGTTAAGGTGGGCAGGAGACCACCAGCTACTGAGAAAGAGTGCTGAGGTGGGTGTGGGGAAACGGGGGCAGGAGCGGGAACGGGTTTTGTTGCGCGGTTAGCGCCACGGTTTCTTGGGTTCCGGTTTCTTCTGTTGCTGGCGTTCTTTCAGAGGCAGACTGTGGGGGTGAGAGGGTTTTTTTTCCATTTAAGCCGGACTGACAAGCATTTAAGTGCCAAAGCTAAGAAAAACGAAAGTGTTGGCCAGGTGGGCGGGGGAGGAGGTAGGGCGAGGTGTGGAAATTGCAGCAGGTGCCAAAACCAGCAAAGCACCAAATACCACTAAAAGCAAAAAAAAATTGGAAAGCAATATTTGAACAAACGACGAAAACAACTCTTTCAAAAACTGTTTTTAGAAAATGCCTGAGAAAGAAATTTCTTTTCAATAATATAACAAACTATATTTTTCTTCTAGATATAATAAGAAAAACCTTAAGAAAAGACTAGGCACTTTTCCCGCTTTGTCATATAACATTCTCAGCTTAATAAATAGTTTTCCTAAAGAAGAATTCGTTAAGTCGGAAGATAACTTAATATTTAATACTATTATAGATATTTATTTCATATTTTCAAGATATTTACTACATGTGGCACTCAGTTGTGTATCTTTAAGTCCCCATTTATTATTTGCCACCAACCTGTCGTTCATTTGCCTTTTTAATGTCAATTTCACTTGAATGGTGAGCGGTGTTTACAGCATTTGTAGCATTTTTTGTCAACTTGTTTTACATATCGTATGTGTGAGACTCGTGCTTGTGCCCCGTGCCACACTGTGCCACACCTCATCCGGCTGCTGCCTTCTGCAGCCAGTTAGTGTCATCATAATCATTTTGTCATTAATATGTCTGACTGGCCACAGAACGCGTCCTCATCATCGCCCAATCTACCAAAAACTTGCGAGCAGACCCCCCGGAAATCCCCCCTACTCATCACTATCATCATCATCATCAGCATCAGCATCATCATCATCATCGTTGTCATCAGAGTCGCATAATCTGCGGTTTCTTTTTGTTGTGTTCATTTTGTGTTGTTGGCTGCTGGTTGCTGGCTGTTCTCTCAGCCAATCCATTGAATTATATGGATTTTTGCCAGAATAAAATTTATATACTACACCCTAGCCCAACATTTCCGCCTTTTTTATTTGTCTTTTGCTCCTCTTTCACTCTCTCTATCTCTCTCTCTCACTCTCTATCTGTGTGTGTGTTTTGTTTTGCTTTTCACACACACACACACACACACAAGTGTTGTTTTCCATTTCTGCGCTGTGCGCTGTGATTGACGTTGCCGTGGCTACTTCTGGCAAAAGGCTCCATAAGGCTCCCCTTAAGACTGTTGTTGTTGTTGCTGTTGGGGCACCTACACTGGCACAAATCATTTGGGCGGCACCCAACATCACAACACACACAACACACACAACACACAGCAACTACAACATCAACTACAACAGCAGCCCAAACATCCAAACATTTCACATTTCATTTTGCCTGTTTAGCCCGGTCTGCTTTATGTGAGCCACAAATACAAAGTGAGTAAGTGTGTGTGTGTGTGTGTTAGTGTGTGTATAGGAAAGACACGCACACAATCATATATATGCTCAATAGCCCATATATACTATATATGTACATATACTATAAAGTATTCTAGGGTCTTTTATATAAGTACGTGCCCTCGCCTCTCAATCTCTGTCTGAGTGTGTGTCTCTCTGTGTGTAAGTGTGTGTCTTTGTGGGTGTGTGTGTGTGTGTGTGCTACTGCTGCTATCTCTCCATGCATTTTGACATACTTATGTCGTTTCATGTTTTCGCTGATTTTGCACAAAAAGTTTGTGCCACGTTTTTCCTTTTTTCGGCTCCCATTGAAAATATTTCTCTTTTAGGCTACCGACAACCACCCACACCCAACACCCACCGCATACCCACCCCTACAACAACAACAACAACAACAGAGCAACATTCAGCGGCTTCTGAGGCGCCGCTCTTCATGTGCCTGGAAGTGTTGCCAGACAATCGGCGAAGCCAGCCTGGAAAGTGCGCATGTGTTGTACTCAAAGCTGAACCCAATTCGCCGTGTTTTGCGGCGAATTCGTTTAAGGGGCAGCATTCAACTAAGGCAAACAGTCCTTGAGGTCTACGGCATATTTTGACTAAGGCATTTGAGAGCAATATGAAATTAAGAAACTAAAAAAAATATATTATAAATTATCTGTATTAATATTATTATATTAATTATATTATATTAGGAAACCCTTTCAATATACCCATAAACAATGTTAATAAAGCGATATTATTTTTAAACAAAAAGTGAGTATTTAAAATAAATATATTTCTGTTATATTTTTAAAATATTAGGCAGATTCAATTATGTGAATAAGCAACAAAATAAAATAAATTTAAGCTTATTTTCAGTATATTTTTATAATTTACATAAAATGTGTTTTTACTAAACTTTATTTTTTCAATTAAAAGTAAATATAATTTTTGCTGATTATTTAATATAAGAGGCATAAATAATTTGAATTCAGTTATTTTCTAGAATTAAATAATCTTCTTTTGATAACATTTTTAAATATTAAGATGCTTGTAAATTTTTAAATCATTTTAACTGATGGTCACCTTAACTCTATTAAGTCTTTATTTTTAATCATATATATATATAAAATATAAAATTCACAGAATACAAATCTAACTTTCTTTATTTTGCTTTTTTACCAAGCTTGGGGAAAAATCAGTTTGACTATCCTCCATTTGCCACATACTTTCCCCGTTGCGAGTGTCTTGCTTGTTACTTGTGTTTCCCCTGCAGCAGTATTGCCACTTCTTCAAACATTTTCCACAGTTACCCCAGTTTTGTTAGTATGTTTTCAACTGTATTACGCCGAGTCTACCCCTATTGGAAATGTCTCTGAGAGTTGTTGCCCCTCTTGGAGTGTTTGTTGGGGGTTTTCCCATCAGTTAAGGCAAAAGCATTCAACATTTGGCCCACAACAAGCAATAATGAACGTGCATATTGTTGCTTGTAGCCTGTAGCAAGTAAGTACATCTGAAATGAGTCTGTGGCATCATTCATAAATGGTTCGAGACTCGCAGTTGCACGCTCTGACGCGGCACGAGTTGGCTGCTGGCTTGGTTGCCACTGCGGCATCTATTAATAGACGCGTTGTTTACAGCAAACGCTGCCTAATGATTGGCATTGAATGGGTCGTCGGCGTTTACGGAAATGGGTGATGGGAGAACGTGCCGCAAATGCGTGCCAGATACAAAACAGAGGCAGGCTGCCAGTCAGCACGGCAGCTAATTATTCTAATCATCATCAGCAGCAGCAGCAGCAGAAGCAGCAAAAGCAATTGAACTACTGTAGAACCCAGCTGTGGCAAGCACAGCACATGTGGCACTAACAGTGCCTCTGCCTCTGCCTGTGTGGTGTTGCCGCATCACAAAATAAAAAGTATCTAGCAGATACTTTTACATATTGTTGGTGCACACACAAATCACAAAACACAAACAGCGTCAAACAAATTGCCACTATTTTGTATAACAAAGTTGCGGCTTTCGTTCGTTTTTGAAGTTGAATATCTCGACTACTCTTCCCCCTTCCCCTTCCCGTCACTCTTCCTCTATCTATCTCTCTCTCTCTCTCTCTCTCTCTCATCATGCAGCAGGTAGCTCGGCAGCGATGCGTGAAATTTGACTGGACAAAGCGTGCAATGAGGCATGTCATGTGGTGTGTGGAGTGTTGTGTGTAAAGTGTTGTTGTTATCGTTGTTGTTGTTGTTGTCGTTGTTGCTGCTGTTTGTTGGTTTTTCAGTGCGTGTTGTGTGGTATTTGAATATTAAAAAAAGCAAGAGTTAATCAGTCCACATAATGATTGTGGGTCAGCGGTATCTAATAATGTACCAAAAATATATACATTTCGATGTACTTTTGATGTACATTAGTTATTTTAAGCGATCTGTGAAACTGAATCATTAGTTGGCTGGGTAAAATATAGGTTGCTTCTGACGTTTACAAAATAAGTCTTTAAGTAAAAAAGATCATGCATAGTTAAGTAAAAACTAATTAAAAATGTATTTACAAAAATGTTGCTAATTACAAAACGAAAACGGAAAATAATTTTTATACTCTGAATCCTTTAAAATTTGGAAAAAGCTGCCAATCTTTGAAATGCATTTTGTATAGATCTAAGTTTCAAATTAAAGTATAATCTACCAAATCATTATATTGTTAAACTGTGAAAGTAAGAAATGCATATTTTTTGGTATTCAAATTGTATTGTCGAATTATACAATTTTTGTAGACTAAAGGTGAAGAAGGTAAATTACTAAAAATTTTACAAGATTAATAGTCTAGCTAATATCTGCAATTAAAATTACATTAAATGTGTTGTGAATTTAACTAATATTTTAATCAATTTAACGTAAGTTTGATTTATAAAAAGGAATTTTTAATCATAAATAATTGCATTAAGTCGTCACAAAACTAAATCTGCGATCGGTTTCTTCAGTGGAGCCAAAAACATTCGTTTAATTTAATTGTAAATATATTTATGATAAAAGTTACGCCATTTAAAATTTTCAAAGAATAAATTACGTTAAAACTGATTAATGAATGCATACATGGAAAACATCGCAATAAAATTTGTGACATTTTCGGGGTTGAGGAGGGGTGCAGGAGAAATATGTATTTAAATGTAGTAACCCGTAATAATCAAATAAAAACCATAAACCAAACAGTAAACGATACGCAGCCAATTTGTGGAGCCCTGCAAATGAACTGCACCCGAAATTGCAGCTCAATATTTGATTATAGAAAACGATATGCGATTTACCTGGGAAAAAGAGAGCGACCTGAAATCAAAAGGGAAAAAATCGCAGTGAAAAATCAACGCAAATAACAAATGACCAAACAGAAACCAGCCATATACCATTATACAGAGAGGCCTATGTGTGGTGGTGGCATCGGGTTGTACGGGGGAGGCGGAAGGGGAGGGGCTGGTGCAATCCACGTCCAGCGGGAGAAGCAGCAGCAGCAACAAATCACCAGTCGAAGCGTCAGTCACGTCAATAACACAGTTGAAAAATTGTTAAAATTGAATTACAGTTGCAAAACGCGACGGCGATTGCAGCTGCAACGTCGACGTTGGCAGAGCAAACAGCAGCCACACCCACACACACAGACACATACAAACACACACGTGTCACTCAGTCAGATAGCCTGAGCAAAAACAAGCAATACAAAAAAAAAGAAGAGTATTTGTGTCAATGTATATGAAAAACGACAGAAGTAACGGGAAGGGGAGGGAGGGGAGGTGGGGGCAGTGCAGCAAGTGGCAGGCATTGAGGCGCAGGCAAATCTGCATATCCTTCAACAAATAGACAACAAATTGCAATGTGATATACAGTCGAGTTGAGTTTGGGGCCTTGTTGGACAGCGGTGAAAATTGATAAAATGATATTGATGAATTGCACATGGCAACGAAATGGAAAACCGGCCAGCTACCCCCCTCTCAAATCCTTCCCTCTGCTCTGTGGCCAGTGCCTTTTGCAAGCAAGGGGCCGAGAGTATTATCATCATGCAGCAGCATCCGATCCTGTGCAACGTCGTCAACGATTGTCGCCCCAACGACGCTGATGATGAAAAATTAGCGTGCGTGGAGAACTTGCAGTCATGCGTGCGAAACAGTGTTGAGCAACGCTCGTTTCGGATGTTGGAGGAAGGGGTCGTTGCAAAAGGGGCTGGGGGGTGTGTGTGCCTGAGAATAGTGAGCAAGATTAATGAAATTGTCCTTCAAGCCATATGCCAGCAGGTGTGTGTGTGTGTGTGTGGGCTGATGACATCAGCGACGAGTGCGTTCGAGCTTGGACTGCATTCAAGGACTCCATTCAGAAATCGGAGAAGGTAAAAGTTGATGATGTGTGGACTACGCTTAAGATAAAAAACATAAGCCGAAAATGATCGTCATCAAAATACCCTATTATTATCAAAAGATTCAATAGCATTAAAAACGTCAATTGTGATTCTGATTAAAAATAAAAACTTGATTAGATCCCCAATAAATATTGACAGAAACAAGAAAAAACTTACGCTCGTTTCGATTATAACATGCTATATTGAAAATATATATAAATATAAAATGGGTTTATCTGACAATTTGATTGACTAAAAGATTGGGAACTGGCCTAAACAATGTAACAGACCGCTTGTAATGTAGATAACAGGCTACTAGCACTAAGCAGGCATTAAATAGAGGCGTCAAAACCCAGCTTGGACCCAGGCAGCGACGCGTCGGAAGGTTTGCAAGAGTCGCGTGTCGAGCAGCGAACGCAGATCATTATTTCACTTGACTTCGCTGCGACAACGTCGCATGCGTGCATGCGTGGTGTGAACAGTTACACACCTTTTCTAGTAGGCCCTGCTGGGTTATGAATGTGTGCGAAAGAAGCAGGTATATTGATACCGGATCGCGCAGACCCTTGAATGCGTGCGAAAATAGCAGCAACATTCTATCTTTGTCTTTTTGTGTGCGAGCTGGCACTCGATTCTTATTTTTTTTTTTTTTTTTGGTTTTTGGGGTGGCTTAATTGTTAATCAATTTTGTAACCACAGCCCACAAAATGTATGGTAAACATCCAAAACAGGGTATCATTGTCTCGATATTCAACATTCTTTGTTTCTCGACGGTCACACATATACGCGCACATACAAATTTAGGATTCAACGGGATCATGTCACAGTAGGTAGACGGCTTTTCGAACAAACAATTTCGAATGTCGAGACAATGATACCCCTTTTATCAATTGTGGTATCAATTTTGTGATCACCAACTTGAAGAAGAAGAAGAGGATAGTCGTTGTGAATAAAGTAAAGTTAAGAGCAGTGAGTGAGTGCTAAGGGTAAATGTATAAAACATTGTTCATTGGCCAGATTAATTGTAGAAATGAATAAACACCTAAGGTATAATTGTCGTGTTATGTTTAGTTCAAGGTTTGTGCGATTTGAGTGTTTAACCACGTGTGGTAAACTAAGCAAATAGTGTATGTAAATGTGCCTTAAGTAAACCCTCAAAGTCGCGAATTGAAATTGCACGCCAAATTGCATCTCAGCCAATACCACAAGACACTGAATAAACATGCAAACATGCTCCCAAATAGAGACAACCTGACTTTAGCCCTGCGCAGATGTTAAAGTGAGTTTATATACATACATATATATAAACATATATATATATATATATACATATGTATATATATAGATACTATATATTTAAGCGCGTGTTTGGCTGCTATGCAACGTGTTTTGGCTTAATAAAGTCAAAATAAGCAACGCTAAGTAGATAGACGCCAACACAAATACACAGACAGGCTGACACACACACTCACACACACACACACACACAGAGGGGCAGGTAGACACAGACAAACAGTTATAAATTCTAGCGCTGTTGATGTGATTTAGTTGCACACCTCGCATCGCCTGTAAGATGGCAACAAATATTACAGCAGAGTGTGTGTGTGTGTGTGTATTTGGGTGTGTGTGTGTGTAAATGACTTTATCTATGTCTGTGTCTGTGACTGTGGGGGGGCCGAGTGGGTTATGGGTGTTGTTCGGGTTTCTTCTTTTGGGTTCGCCTGTGCGTGCAACATGTGCGCTGAATGTTGACGTTAATATTAAGAAAAATAAATAACCAAGCTGTTTGTTATCTAAGTTTATATAAAGTGCGCCACACACTTCTACTGTAACTGTGTGTGTGTGTGTTTGTGTGTGTGTGTGTGTGCAGCTTGTTTTATTTATAGCAACTACAACAATTGCGTTGGGGTTCGTATTAAATAACAAAGCAGCAACAAAAACTGACGCAAGGCGCTTATAAATTTTGGCCACAGTGCGAAATTGTTAAAGACTCTCTCAAAACACAGAGACCCCTGTGGTTACCACGTTTATCGCCCTTCCCCTCCTGCACCAGGTAAAGAAGCAGTCCAGCAATGTGATGAAGTGCCAAGCCGGAGGTTGCAAGAGTACATACATCTGTATGTATATGAATTGTGCCTCTCTGCGAGCAAATGAAATGGAAATGGCAATAAATTCAAATAAAAACACAATTTATATATCAAGTTGTGGACATCGGGGCCTCCTGGCCTATAAGACATTTCAAGAATCTTGGACAACGCGAAGATCTTGAAAGTGGTGATTCAATATAGCCAGTTAAATAGCTAAGAAATGACAGGTATTTTTGGTATAATCCAACATGTCGACTTTCTGGTCATAATTTTAAGATGAGTTCCAACCTGGAATTAATATAATTATGTTTAAAACGCTTTTTCATTTGACAATCCGTTGTGTTTTGACAACGTCATGAATTAGGGAAGTTTTATGCCAATATGCTGATATTATGTGTATAATTTACAAGAGCTTTCTGAATCTATTTTTTCAACTTTAAATGTTTAAAATGATTAAAACGCCATTGCTTTTGAAAATTGGATCTGATTTGACAAAGTTTCTGGAAAGCTTAACCATTATTCGATCCTGCCGTTGTCCATATTTCCAACTTCCATAAATCTATAAATCTACTGTTGCTTCAACATATTAGGAATATTATCTTAAATCAAGTAACTGTTTTAACTTGTATATCAAAAGCATGAGCAACAAAAACTCAAGGCAAACGCCTCTGAATTTAAGTGTTTCGAACATCTTTGACAAAAGTGCTTAGTAAATAGTAAACTGGCTGCATAAATCAACATGGCTAGGAAGGTAAACACAACTATTTTGAAGACTTAAAGCCAACGGCCAAGTTGCCAGGCAAGTGAATTTATTTTCACACAAAATATGGTCAGGAAAATACAAAACAAATTTCCAGATTTCTGCAAGCTTGCAAATTGCCCAACAAATAGCGCAAAGTTGCGTGTGAAAACAGGAAGATAAATACGAGTGACTCAGGTAAATCCTACCCTTCTCCTTCTGCTCCTTTCAATGACTTTGATAAATGTGGCCACATTTGCACAGCTGCCATTTGACAGACTGACTGACTGACTGACTCACTGACAGACTGACTAACTGCCAAAGTGACGGACTGTCAACAATACTTGATTAGCATCAAATGTGTGAAAATGCATTTCGAGTTAGAAAAATGACTATTTCAACACATCAAATTGCAGAATTTTTGACAAAAACTGCATACGAACCTGTTTGACAAGTGCTAATCAATCAAACAAGCTCTGGAACTCTGGCACATACATAAATGTATGACGGCGGCCCCTCACCCCCCCCCCCCCACCACCGCAAAAAGAGAAATAAAACCTTTTTAATAATATTTGCCCCCCACTTCGTGTAATGTCCAACCTCGACCCTTATTCCACTCACTCACAGCGTCTTGTCAGAAAAAGCTAACGACAAAAAATAAAAACCAAAATCATGTTGAAAACAAGACAGCAGAGTTTTTGTTTGTCTAGCATCGAATATTTAATACACTCAAAATAAACCAAATTCGAGTATGTTTAGCATTCATAAAATGCACAAATGCTAAATTGAAAATTACTTGGAAAAATCTCTTCTTGCTTCAAATTCAATAAGAGTTTTGAATAAACAGAGAAGAGCTTAAGCTGAATTGAAGTCTTCCATTTGTAAAACAGCTTTCTTTATTCAGCAACATTTCTTTTTGGCACATTGACAAAACGAGGCATAAGTTGAGCATAGCCAAGCGTTAGGGTATCCAAATGGGAAACAGTAAACAGAGGGAATCTACAAAAAATGGACAAGAGCATTAGGCACGCACTCGCCAGGGATTTGTGTGGGCTGTGGGGAAATGTTGAGATCTGGACAGCAAAACCTAAGCTTGTAGGCAGGTCTAAGAAATTGCCAAATTTAATAAACTTAAAAGGGTGTGCGTGTGTGTCTCTCTCTCTCTCTCTGTGTGTGTGTGTGTGCTATCAGTCAGACACACACACATGTAATCAACAACAACTTGAGTTGTCAATAAAATTGTGATTTCTAAAGGCAGGAAGATTACTACATACATTGTTTAGGGTAGCGGGCGGGGGGGTGTTGGCCCCATAAATGTTGTTAGCTTACAGTCTCTGGTTTTAAAGAGCCTTTTACTCCTGTGCGTGTGTGTGTGTGTGTGTGTACGTAGACACCACCTGCAAAATGCTTAAAAATTTATAGTAATGCGCGCCTATGGGATAGGCAACACATTTCCGTTAGCTGCTGCAGCAGCTGGCAGCTGTAACACGTAGCAGACACACACACACACACACACACTCACACACACACACACAACTCGTCAAAATACTTATAATAAAGGAAATTGTTAGGAATTTTTGGCGGCTGTGTGCGTTGGTTGTCTAATAAAACTAAGTGGGCACCAGGCAGAGGTGCAGAGATAAACGAAATTGATATTTAATGCGAGACCCCGCTTCAAATACACCCCGCATTCGACTACTTTTTGTTCCCCATTTTGCAGCTCAGTGGCAGCAGCAGCAGCAGCTTTAAGTTAAGGCCTGTCCAATGGCATTTGAAGTCAATGCGAATTTGTTGCGTTAGTCGCGCGTAGCAAGGCATGTAAGTCAATCAGTTCGGGCTGCCTGCTTTCTAGCATTTTTACGTAACGAGTTTACAAAATGCCGGCCTAAATGTATGCAACACATTCCACACACAGCCACACCCACAGCCACAGCATTGACGTATTGATGTACGTCATGCATCATTGATGGAGAAAATGTTTTAATGTTATTATTGGCAGCGCAACAGCGATACTCTTCCCGAGTTCCTCGACCTCCCCCAGCTGGAGATGCTGCTGCTGGTGACAGTTCAGTTTTATTGAATTTTATTTATAAGCCCCCAGCAGGGGGCTCGCTTCTGTCTGCCAAAAGGGTTGTGCAACAGGCTAAGGGGCAGCTGGAAATCGCAGTAATGGGTGCAGAACTGTTGGTAACATTTCTGTGTGTATTACTGAGGGATTGAAAGAAGTAATTCGAGATTGCAGCATGTCTCTAACTTATGCAACAATATAAGTTGCATAACAGCAACAGTTTGCTAAAAAAAAGTGTATATTTTAAGCTTTAAACTTTAAAACTATTTTCTAGAGCATTTAAAAGCAAATTTCAATTGAATGTTTTTGGGTTTAGCGTTTTGATTCTCTAGCTCATCAATATTGATTAAGGGATCAAACAGGCTTCTATTGATATTAACATTACATGGTCCCCAAATGCGTAAAGCCCCTATCCCCATAAAGTTTCTCCCCACAGACTACTTTGTAAGCAACCGTTCCACGAATTCATTCTTTGAGAAAACAGGAGCCCAGCAGGAGGCCGTTTTTAAGGTGCACAGCAGCCCATTTAGGGTTGCATCGATTGGGGCGGGGACATGCCCCATTGCTAACACAATCTTAGCCAGCAAACATTTTTCGGGTGCGTACAAAAACTTTCCCTATGCGTAAAAAAGTTTTCGGCCTCAGAACCAGATACAATACGAAATATTGATACTAAATATAAAGCGGCCCCATATCAATATTTCCACTTGTGGGGCAAAGGGAGCTTAGGCTGACGTAAGGTAGACAAAGTACAAATATGAAAATCTAGAAAGAAATTGACACACACACACACACACATGCACAGATAGGCAGACAGAGAGACAGACACTTTGATACACAAATTTACAACTTTGTTGCTACTTTTGGGCGACTTGGAGATGGTCTCTGTTTGTCGACTAAAAGTATTGATGAACAGTTGTTTGTTGTTCGCTTGTTGTCGATTGGAATGGCGGCAACTTATTAGAAAGTCCACCCATCCACACACACTCGCACACACACACATACAATCAACAGCCCGAACCATATGCAATGTGTGGGCAAAGTCAATAAAATAAACGTTGTATGTTTGCGGGTTGAGAAACTGCCAGAAACATTTGGCACAGCAAGTGGGGTGGGGGATGGTGTTGGGAGGGGTTGGTTTTAAGTACGGAGCTGAGTAAAGGTAGCTGGTAAAAGTAAAAGAAAAATCGAAGCATCTAAAAACACAAAATACGCAACGGCTGAGAGCTGCTCTGAATGGGCTTTCCGAGTTTTGTTGCGCCACCCGAAAAGTAGGCAACACATTATGCATACATATCAAAGTTTTTCTGTGGTATCCGTTTTGATAGGGTATTATTATTCTGGTATGAGAAGTTTTGTAAAGTTGCTTGTAATACAAGGCAATAGGTGTAGCTGCACAGCAGAGATGCCAAATTGGTGGGGCATACAACAGATGGAGGTCCTTAAATAAGTCTTACATGTGTAAGCTATCAAGAATTGAAAAACGCGAAAACTACTGAATATTATTAATTTAAAAATGTAATAAGTTAATTAGTAAAGTCTGTTTTATGCTTAAGAATATAAACATATTTATAAATCTGTAGTTATCAAAATTTTGTGCTTGCATTTATAGTTTATAGTTTTCTTTAATGCAGCGATCACATTTCCAAATTTTCTCATTTACAGAGCATTTATAAGTTTGGCTTCGATTGCAGTTTCAGTTGAAGCAGCTCCACTTATTTTTATGAAAGCTGTGTCCTGTGTCTGTCCATGTTGTTGTTGTGTTTTTTTTGCCTTGTTGTTGGTGTGCTGGCAACTTTCTGCAGTAAATGGTATTTATGTTGGCTTAGTAAAGTTTGACGATAAAGTCGCTGGCTGCCGGGTAATATCGAAAAGGGGCTGCAACGAAACGTTGAACGTTGCGTTGACGACCTCAACAACATCATGTAGAATTACGAGTATTTGAAAAGTTTTACAAGTAATTTATTTAGGCGCAAGTTTTGAAGCGCGCGGTCAGAGCATGGATGTGCCACAAAAAAAGAGAAGAGAAGGAAAAGGAAAAAAGGCGCCAACATCGAGTTGAGTTGAATTCAGTCAGCTGGGCATGTGTTGCGGTTATGTGCAAACAAATATAAAAGTATCCCACCGAAATAGCTTACAAGTACATCAAATTTTCATAAATTAGGCATGCATAAATAAAGCAAAGCCCCGGCAAAGGCAAAATAAAACTTTTTTTGTCGACCAACCCAACAACACATGGACTTCCACGAACACCATCAGGCACCACACTCACAAATGATAAATATATCTCCATGGATAGCGGCCCAAAAATCCGGCTACGCTGAGTGTCATGAGCTGGCGAAAATTATGTGGCGCATAATAATTCATCAAAATAATAAAAAAAAAGAAAATGGAAAGGAAAAGAAAGGAAAGGACGAGCGCAATGTGTGTTTGCGCAAATTGCAACAAATTTTCTGGCTGAGGCACAAATTAAATCAAGTGAAATATTGTTGATGATGTTGCAGACATCTTCTTCTTCTTCCGCTTATGCTTCTTGCTGCTTGTTATATGGACATGGAAAACTATAATGGAGCAAATGGACTGTGCAGCTGCCAATGATTATGGAAGGACTATCTGAAGTATTCAAGGCTGCCACTCGACCAAATCCCAACAAAGATTCAAGGCAATGAAATGCCAAAGTATTTGGCCAAATCATGCACGAATTGAGACAGGTTATAAACGATTTTTATGAGCCAGAAATACATAAGTCTGCTAAGCTAATATTTAAATATCTTCATAGACGAATTGATTTATTTCTATTTGGTATACCAAACCTCAAGTTATAGTTCGATTATCAGGATATGTTCATTTAACTCTTCCTGCAGCTACCTTTGCCGTCCTTAAATACCGTCCAAGAATCCTGAACGGCTGTCATTTTGTTTATACTAAACTGAAACATGGCTGAAGAAACTTAATGAAACGAATCCGAAACCCTTTTGCGTGCCATAAGTAAATAAACAGCTTTCGCCATCATGGGCAACACACACGAATACACACACACACACACACACACACACACACACACACACAGAGAGTAATCTTCTCATATTGATATGTAGCTGGGCACATCAGTTGTCCCGAGCTGGGGTCCCGTATTAATTACAGTCTTGGCAGGCAGTTTCCGCCGCAGGCTATTTGGAGATGGACATCAACCCACACCACAGAAGATGACAGCTCAGCGGAGCTTAGCTGACAACTCGACGTAATTAAAATTAAATCTCAAACTAACATGTGCGCCATGACGAGGCTTGACTGTGTATCTGTTTTTATTGGCCAGCGGTTATTTTTGGGGCAATACGTTAATGAGTTTTGCGAAGGTTGGCCAAAGTTTAAAGCCAGCTAAATTAAAATTCGAACTTGCTGCCATTGTATAAATCATATTTGCAATGTCTGTGCCCAATTGCCATGTAAATATGAGAGCGCGACATATGTAATTATACCCAATAAACCAACAATAACAACAACAACAATAACAGCAACTGCAACCAGCAATAACAACAACAATATATGAATAGATTTATGTTTAAGTCGGCACAAAATGGCGTCGTCGTTGTCGACGGCAGTCAACGAATCATTAGGCGACATTTGTTTGCGCTTCACTAATTACACCAACAACATCAACAACAACAACAACAACAACAACTGGAAATTTCGAAAACAACAGCAACAACAGCTGGCAACAAACAATGGGAGCAGCAATCGCACAAAACAATAAAATCTAATTGGGAGCACACACACAGCGCCCACATAGAGACACACAAGCAGAGGCATGCCCCAACCAAGAGACCCCCAACAGACCAGAATGAAAGGGCAACAGTGCAAAACAGAGACGGAGATGTTGAGCCACTAAGAGGCAAAATTCAATGCCACTTGTGGTGCACAAAATATGCGTCTCAAAGTGCCACTGATTTCTAATTCATTAAAAACATTTCGAGCTTTGAAGAAATTTCAAATATATCGTAACATTTCTGTAGTCTCAGAAAATAACTTCAGATTCTAAATATTTGCAAGCTCTTCAAAAAAAGAAATAATTTGAATGAATTAAAAATCTGTGCAGAAGTCTGCTTAAAGTTCTTCTTTAGTTTAAGATTAGTTAATTGAATATATATATTTCTTAGAATAATAAGTATTAATCAATATTTATTTGATTTGTAGATTAGTTATTTGTCGTGTTTTTCAGTTATTTTTTGACAACGAAACTAGTGGCAAATTTAATCAGAAGAATGTCCTTTTTGAATACTGGTGCATTTGTCAACAATTAACTAATGTTTCATACAATGTAAACATTGCATGCTAATTGTTGTTCTTGTCCGTTGTCCGTTGTCTGTTTACAACAGTTGTTATTATAGTAATTCGCAGAGTTTTGTTGTCAAATGGAGGATTGTACAAAATATTGTAGGAATGAGTTTTGTGTTCATTTTTTTTGTAATTTCATTTTTGTACCTCTCGGAATATTTGTTAATTCTCTTGCTGCACATTTGTTTGCTTGTGTAGCGCACAAAATGTTTATTTATAAAGCACACACATAAATTTGTATTATGAGCGCTGACTAAATCAACAAAACATTTTTTGGTAATTGAGTGAATGTTGTAGCTGTTTTCTATATGGAAAGTTTGAACAGTAGCCATAACCAAAACCTGGTGCTGTCCAACGGAGAGGGGGTTGTGGTAATTAGTTAGCAACGTTAATAGAGTAGTTTTGTGTGGACTGTGTAAATATTAATGGGACGGCTGGATAATTGGAGTACATTTATAGAGTATACCCAAACAAATAAAAAAGAAAACGGACACATCAGTAAATGAAGCGATATATTTGGTTTTTAATTTGCTTACAAGTGATATTTAGGATTGATGATGATGATTGATAATAATTTCCAACAACCAGCTGCTGATAGAAGTAAAAGTAACTAAGTAGCTCGCATGATAATCACAAGTAATATTTTCTCAAATAGATTTATTAGCAGATATGGAAAATAACATCTATAAACATACTTGGAGTGGATCAAATACAAATCTCCATTAATTATTCAGCACAATGGGACCCTTTAAGCGCTTTGTTAGCTGCCTCAATTTACTCCGTCCAGTTTATCAACCCCTTCTCCAAAATAGAAAACCTTCAGCCAGCAATTCGCCTCGCAGCCGTGTTTAATTAAGCCAACGATACTTCAATTGGATTTTTGGGTCGTGGTGTGACCGTGTTGAGACGGGGTTGAGGGATTCTCGCTGAAGCCGCGTAACTTTCGTCAAACTTCATTTTCGATACGCGGTCACATTTATTGTGTTGACAGTTTGTGGAGCGCCTGCTCCTTTTTTTTTGTAGCCATCGGCAAGTTTTTGATCCTCTCTGGGCTCGAAGCTCAGTCTTTAATTTGACATATTAACGCCGCAACGCGTTTGGCATTTTAAAAAAGGATTTCAGAGCACGCCCACCTAGCTGTGCCACGCCCCTCCGTGGTGCTTGCCCTTTTTTCCAAGCCGTTTGCTCATCAAAGGCGGGCCACACAGGAAGCAGAGGAGCAGAGGAGCGGGCATAAAAATCAGTTGAAAGCTTGTCGTTGCTTTTTTATATTCTTTTGTTTTTTGTTTTTCGCCATCAGCGGCATTAATTGGATTTCAATCTGCACGGTCAGGGGAGATGATGGGGCGGAAAATTGGGGGTGGGGGTGGGGGGTGTTCGTTCACTCTTAGGGTTGTCGCCGCGCATAATGAGTAAAGGAAATTTCAACGAGTCGGCAAATGTTTCAATTTCATCGGGCGGTTTTCTTATTTTTCTCATAGGTTCGTCTTTCCCCCCAGTTGCCACATACGAAGCCATCATTTTTGTTGCTCTTTTTTCCGTTCTTTTGCATATTTCGACAGTTTCGCTTCGTTTGAGGATTAATTTTGCTAATTTTGACAGGTTTTATAAAAGTGGGATGCTGCAGCGTCCTCGCCTTCGATTTGTCTCGTGGATTTCCATGTAATTTATTTTTAATTTCGCCTTAAGATGCCCGAGCTCCAAAATTGAGCGGCGTAATTATGCGTCTAATGAGACAACAAAGCAAGGTCAACCCTCAGTCAGAAAAAAGGGTTGTTGAGTAACCAAAAAAAATTAAAATAGCTGGGAAAAAATCAAGAGTGATTGGCTAAGGGCTACCCTCTACAAAAGTATAACTTATAATAAATCATGTGGTTGCAAATTAACAAAATATTTGAGATCTGCTTAGAAACACATATTTTGATTATGATGAATTAAAAAGGGGAATAGCTTGATTTACATCCTTCTTAGCCGACAGTAAGCATTTACAGAGTATTCAAATTGAAATAAAAAGTTTGCAATCTGCATAATTGCACTGATTTCACATTTTGTTTTCGACGCCTTCACAAAATCGTTGATTAATTGCTCGAACCGCAACCAAGTTCAATTAGTTGAGGAAAAACCAAGCAAACTTTGGTCACTCCATTATCGAAGAAAACTATGAAACGAGTTCAGAGTACTCATTTCTCTCTCCATTTTTTGTTTTCTTTTTTTTTTTTTTGTGTATCGCCTTTAATAGCTGACATTTATTGCGTATATTTTTGGGGCGGCAACTCAAAGAGGCAAGGAGCAACAATAACAAGCAGGCCACAGCCACGGCAACAACTACAACTACGTGGACATAGACGCACACAGTTTTTGACCAATTTACTTAATGGCCATAATATTTGTTTAGTCAAAGCAAACAAGAACAGCAACAACAACAACAACAACAACAACAGACACACAGTAGCGCCAGCGTAATGACTCTTGGCCCATAAAAAAAACAACAACAAACAACAACAAAAAGCGACCATAAAAATAATGCATAAATAAAAGCAAATAAATGACAACATGTAAAAAAAGTGAATATAATGCTTAGAACGTCGGGAATATAAAGTTTGGCGGCGTTGTCCAATGAATGTCAAATTTGTGTGCCTTATTAATTGTCCTCAGCATTTCGAATTTCGTATAGACTATGTGTGGCATGCCCCAAACACTAATTAAGACGAAATGTTTTGGGCGGTTGTTCAGTCTAACGAGCCGCCCCACCAAAAGTCCAATGAAAGGAAATTAGCGACCGTGACACACCACGAGAATAAAATGATGGAGCATTATTTAGGGCTGTTTGAGAACCGATTTGTATTCGAATTTGGTAATTCACAAAATGTGAAGTTGGCGCCATTCTGATTATTGATAGCAAATCAATGGCAAGGGGTTTTCCAAATAGCCTCACAAAACGCATTTAATTCCATTAGATGGATCATTTTGTGAGCCTGTTCCACTTGTGTTAGTCGTAAATTGATTCAATCTTCTTTCAAAATAATTTACAATCCATAAGCACTCTGTCAACAAAAGTTCATAAACACCAATAATTTTAAATCATTGTTAATTGTAGATATAAGTTTATAATCCCAATTGGAAATTGATCCTCTCAACAGTGGAATAACTTATTCAGTCAGTATTCAGTATTATAAAAATAGTATTGAGCATTATCTATTAGCCTTATCTTTTATTGTCACTTAATCTGCTCATAATATTTTATTCCTACTATAAAATTCTATTAATTATTATTATTTATACTTGAATGGGAACTAAAAACCATCTACTCCTTTATTTGTTTATTTTCATAAGCAAATTTTCGTGGCACAATTTTTATTGCTTTTATTTGTATTATTTGTTTCTCTAAGTCCCTTATTCCCATCTGATTCAAGGCTCTTAAAATAAACCCAATTATTCCCCTATTCAAACAGTAAATGTTGCAACTGCAGCCAGAACATGCTTAACTCATCGTGTTGGCATTTTAATCACTGCCAATGGGCAGTCTCTAATTACGCCTTATTTAAATTACAAATTCGACTACAGTAGCGACAGAGCCAACAACAACAAGGATGATGCAAGGATGCCACGGGCGGAGCATAAGAGCTAACCACATGCCACATTCACGAAAATTTAAACTCTAAACAGGCGCAACAAACAGACAGCGGACCGCAAAAATCGGGTCATCTCGAATGACAAATGTGGATCGCGACCAACTGAATTTCGTATGGGAATGGGAATATATATATATATATATACATAGAGAGAGAGAATGTGCATCCAATAGCACATTCTCCCATATGTTTAGATGTTGCATCCGGTTGCCATTCGGGTTGACTTTCCAAATGTCAAATACATTAAACGTTCATTTGCGTTTGAGGGGGGTTTTTGTTGCGAGCTGCGATTTGCGATTTGTTGGCCAACCAGCCACAAAGAGATACACCAACTGATAGAGCGATGTGAGGAGGAGAGGGGGGTGGTGCGCCAGAGGGGCCAGAAACGAGCAAAGAGTCGTTTAGCGTGGGACAGTTGAAATTTACCTTTTGGCCATAATGACATCACGTACACAAAAGGTGCGCGTTGTGTGTCCTCTTCGGTTTCACTAATACATATGCCATTTGTTGCATGTACTTTTGTGCGCGACATTTGAGCTGTGTATGTGTGTGTGGGTGTGTGCTGGTGTGTGTGGGAGACTGTGGTTGCAGCTACGCGCTCGGCTAATGTGCATTCAAAATGAAGCCAATGGACAATCACATAAAACAAATTACACGAAAACTTCAACCAAAAGCCCAGAAAAGTATGCTACAAAATGCAAGTGCAGCCTGTTCACAGCCATTGAACAATGGACTTTGCAGCATAGTGAACTGTGAATACCCTGTAAACTGTGGCAAATCTTAAATAGTTTTTATAACTATTTATTTAAGCTATATAACTATTTATTGTTCACTCTTGCTTATTGTTAATTCTTAGAGCTCTAATCGAAAGTTATTTTTAAACTGCAGTCGAAGACTTTCTGTTTACAATCGTTGCCTTTTTTCTAAAGATGACAATAACAAGTAAAATAAACATTATTCGATATGGTTTAAGTGAAAGCGATAAAAAACAAATGTGGCCAAAATACATGTGTGAATTTAGCGATCTATTAAGAACGTTACAAAACGCATTGTGGCATATGCAACTTTGTTCATTTAATTTGGATTAGTGCTAAATGATTTTCATGGATTATTATCGAACTGCAAACGCAAACGGCACTTAAAATCTGCGATACCCTCTGAAGGATAATAAAAAAGGAGTGCAAGTGTAACTTGCACAATGACAAGGTAAGTCGAAAGCGTTTTCGATTTTTCCATTGGAACCGCTGCAAATCTTGACAATCAGCGCTTTTTGGAGTGTCGAGAGTGAGTTGGTTGTGCGCTGTGGGCGTGTCCGATGTGCGCCCGCCCCTTTGCCAAACTGACTGTGAGATAATCAAATGAAAAAACGTAAATGTCTCGTTAAATTGCACAGAAATTAGATTTTTTGCTGGTTTTTTTCCTTGCTTTTTTTGCTCAAGTGCGAGTACCATGAAAATCAGAGCATGACAACTGGCTGTGTGTGTGGAGTGTGTTTGTGTATGTGTGTGTGTGTGTGTGTGTGTGTGTTGAGGGCATAGTGAGTTTGGTTTGGTATGGGGACTGGCTGTGTGAAAAATCAAATTAAGTATACGTAAAACGCGAACAGCAGCCAGGATACGGCGAGGACACCGTAGCTTTAGCCACGCAGTTTTCACTGATGCTGAAAATCATGGCAAGTTGTCGATTGGTAAAAGCTTTTAAGGTGACCATCTGACGACGATGGTCCGGGGAGCGGTTGGGAAACAATATGGGAACAGCCGGTCTCTGGCCACCGCACGCTAAAAGCCAACTACACTGTTACCTTTAATTGGATTACAAGTGTGTGTGTGTGTATGTGCGTGTGTGTGTGTGTGTGTGTATAGAGTGGACGTCATGCTCGAGGTCTGTGGCCAAAGCCAAAAGTTGTGAAAAGCATAAGTTTGCATTTTTATGAAGCGCCAAGCGAACGCCATATGGCAACCGAGCACATTAGAGAGGAAGAAAAAGGACACAAAAAATGTGTGCTACGCAAATAGTTTGGGGAGAAGTTATTTTGAGATTGGAGAACAACAGCAGGAGCAGCAGCAGCAAAGGTGTCCTCCTGGCTGAAGGGTAGTTGAAGGTTGAGGTGTGAATGGTGAATGCACCTGTAGAAGACAGATGAAGGTGATACTCAGCTGAGGGTTAACCAAAACCTGGAGATAATATTTATGGGCGGGATGATTTAGAGCTGGCTCTCAATGGAAGTTGAGAATATTGCTGCATTAACGGAGTCAAGGACATTTAGTAATTTGTAAAAAATATATAAATAAAATATGTTGTTATAAGATGTAAGTTAATCTCTGTGAGAGAGTATTCAAAAGAGCACATTTATAATTGCATTTTGGGGAGGGTCTATAAAGGAGCAGGAGCCACAGCCAGAAAGGCACCACATATGCCACACATCCACCGAGTGGGTCAGCTGCAGCTACAGATAAAGAGACATATAGCCATATAGTAGGTCTGAGCAGCAATATCCGAACAGTTACCACAGTCCGTTTAACTTAATTACCGTTAAATGCACAGCGGCCAACAAAGGTACACTTGACCTGCTCTCTTGCAGTGCAGTGCGGGGGGGAGAGGGGCGTCTCTGGTCTTTTGCTCAAATATGCATAAATATTTCAATAAATGAAATGCCGAACATTTTCGCCTACAAAGCGAATTGGATATTAAGTTTTTGTGGGCCGCACACAGGTTGTGGGGGTCGCTAGGCGAGTTGCACGCTTGTCGTTTTGCGGATGTCGAATTTGGTTGTGCATTTTAATTTAATTAAAAGTTATGGCATATGTAGCAAAGGGGGTGAAGCGAATGTGGGTCCGTAGTTCGGGTTGTTGCCAATAATAAACCAAATTATTGCATGTATAAATGAATTTGTGTTGCCTGCAATTAGGCGCAGCAGGCACCACCAGGCGTTTCACGTTGGGCGCCAGGTCGGCCAGGCTGGCAACTGCTGGCAACGGCGGAGGGCGGTGCAGGGGCAACTGGAGGGCGGGCAGGGACCGGGAGAGAGACCTTCGTGCTGGTTGTTATGCTGCGGCTTTTCAGCTTTTTTGCGCCAAACATTTACACTGGCATAATTGAGTTAGGCATTTAGCACAAAACATACACACGCACACACACACACACACACACACACACGCACACACACACACGCACACTCACATGAGAGATCATGTGACTTGACTTTAGCATAGTTTTGTGTAAGGTTGAAAAGGCATGCCACTAATTGATGAGCAAAAGTTGAGCATTTTATTTGTGGCTTTTCACGTGATTTAAACGTATGTTAAAATTTCAAATCATTTTCCAGTTGCCAGTCAACTAAATAACTGCCTTTGTTCTGCATAATTTGATAACTCTTTTCAATTTTAACGACTTTATCTGGTTGCTGACTGCACAGAATATCTTACTTCATATGCCATCCCTTGCCGCATTTTGTTGCATGCTACCAATTAGTTAGCATTCATTATTTATTGCACTGCAGTCTTATGAAAGCCGCTGATAAAAGCAAACTTTTGTTGTTCTGAGCTGCTTAAGCATAATTTACTTTTCAACTGATGTAATCCGCTTTGAAAAACTTCGATTTGAAAGTTGTTCAATAATCGCACTTCGAGCAAAATTCTTGGGATTTACAAGGTGCTTTTAGGCATTCCACAGAGTTATGTATGCAAAATGTGCAATGGCACTTGTACGTGTTCATCAGACGCCTTTTGGCCGGGCTTAATTAATTGTGGCATGCGCCTCGGCTAATTAAGCTATTGAATGGCAACAAAGCTAACAATGCCACGAAGAACACAATGGCAGCCAAAAGCAACGTAGCTCAAATTTATCAAAGGCTTATCGAACAGAACAATTGCCTTTTACACACTCGCACTGCAAATGATAATACATTTTTGTTTTGATACACTGACAGCGAAGGTATCATAGTATATTGGTTTTGTGCCACGTTTTGTGCCACGTTTTGTGCCACGTTTTGTTATGCAACGCCCACCCGAGGCTCCAGCAACTACAAATTTGATATGGGTTAATCTTCCGCAGTTTTGAGTTAGGCCCGTCAAATTTGGTAGCCGCTCTTAAAAACCGATGAATATTTTGCACCACGCCCCCTATCGCCTAAAAAAATTATATCTGATATGATATCTTCCGCTAGTTTAGATATATACTTAGCAAAGGATTGTCCTCCCAATTTTGTATTCTGTTCACGCCAAATTCCGCACCCAAAATATACAAAATTCTTCTTCAAAGTTCGGCTGCAGCCACCCTGTTCTGTGGCACCTACAATCAGATATTATTACTTATGATATCAGAGTATTTCGCAGTCGGTTCAACCAACTTTCTCACAACTGGAGCTGCATGGCGTATCTGTGGAATTGCATTTGATTCGTCATCTTCGCATTCTATTGTTCAAATCGAATTAAAATTAATTAGTTTCTCAATTGTCAAGTAAGATAGCTCAGATACTTGCAAATATGACTACAGATTCTTTAAGTGATTAAAGTGAAAATGTAATGCAACCCATAACTTAAGTAATTTCCTAAGATAGAGTATTCATGAATTTAGTGGAAAATAATTTGATACTTTTAAAAAATAGTCATTTAGTTGGCATAGCAAGTATTTTAGGCTGGTTAAGGTGTAACCAACCCTCTGAAGGCTCTTCTCAGATATGTAATTATTATAGTCTATAAGTCTACAAGTTTAAGGAGCTAGCATATGCTTTGGTCAGCAAATGGTAATTTATTTAGGAGCAAAGCATTGTTTATTGTCGAGATAAGGTTCTCAACTGTCATTTCCGCAGTTCATTAGCCTGGCAGCAACGTCATATCTGCCACTGTCTACATTCATAAACTGCACTTAATTAGATTATTATTGAAAACACAACACAACACAACACAACCAGCACAGACACAACATCCATTCTGGCCAAAAGTAACAAACAAACCTGAGCTCAGACACAATGGATACACCAAAAGCCAAACAGTTATCACGGAGATGGCTGGGTGACCGCAGCAGGAGATGCAACATTGGACCACAACAAAATGTGTCTGCTGCAAGCACACACAATGCCCCAAAATGTCTCGGACCACAGCATGTGCGTGGGACGGACCAGTTGGTGCAGGGGAAGGGAAAGGGGAAGGGGTAGGGGTAGGGGTAGGCCAACAACTGTCTGCATAAGTTGAAGATAAACGTAAACCGCATGCACGGCACAATAAACAGACATCCGTGTGCATTTCCCTGACTATTTGTCAAAAACATTGCAATAACAACGAAGGCCAGTCGATGGCCAAACCAGAAACCAACAACAGATAAACCAACCAAGCCAAGGGACATTCTAGGACCAAGCAGGATGCTCCGCTCGTGGAATGGAGCAGGCCTGGCTCGTGTTTGCACTGACAATGCCAGCGATAATAAACCAACAACAGCCAACATGCAACAACAGCAACAGCAACAAGAGCAAACCACGCGAAATGAGAAATGCAGCATAATATTAACCACAAACTGAGATTGCAAGCAGGCGTGGCAGGAAGGCGGCAGTAGCAGGAGCAGCAGCAGAAGCGTTGCGTTGCATACAAAAACAGGCACCCATGCATGCAGATGCACCGATGCACTCCTCCTTCTCCTTCTTCCCCCTCACTCCTCACTCAATACAACGTGGAGCTGCTCCAGCTGTAGCTCCTATTCCTGTACTTGGCATGGCCTTCACACGGCCACGGTGACTTTGTGTGCGGGTTTTTTGATTTCAGGGCGGGCATGCGGAAATGAGTTGCCGACCACGCAACCCCCCCCCCCCCAACCCATCCTCCGCACACACACACACACACACACTCACATCGTAATAACAAACCAAACACTGCATAAATTCAAAATCGAGCATTTCAGTTCAAAGCCCACTTGGTATTTGGTTAGAGCTCTCAGTTGTCCAACTGTCTGTTTGCATTGCTTTGCTCATGTTTCCATTGCCCATTGCCCATTGCCAGTTGGCCATTGTTGGGCAACGGCTTTTGTTCTGTTAATTTGTAGTGGTTCATGCCACCTCACAGCCAGATCGCCAACCAACCAGCCAGCCGCTTGGGCAGCTAGCTGGATTGCAATTTGCCTAGCTCCAAGCTTGACTTGCTGTAGGCTAAGCTCCATAACTTGGACGCTCTCAAGCTATCTGGGAATGTGCAGAGTTGATACATTTTTCGGCCACGGGTCAAGCAAAAAAAAAAAATCATTTATGCCGGAAAATGGTAAGACCAACTCTACAACTGCATGTAAGGCCCAAAAGCGAGGGTTGATTTGGCAGTTCCAATATCACATATAATGCTCCAATCTTTATTCCTTGGCAAGAATCATTTAGTAAATTAGTAGTTCGTCAACTTAACGCTTTTAACAAGAGACATATTTGAGAATTCGCTGCAAGTAGATGTCAGTCGATGTAGCTGAAGGTTTATTTTAGTCAAGATATTCTACACCCAGGTTGTAAGTAGAATAAATAATTTATAATTAAGTGTGAATGAAATTTCGACTATACAAATGGAAAGTTATACAAATATTTATAGCCAATAAAGTAGGAAAACCCTCTGACAACTGCTCAATCCGAAGGCTAATGTCCTGGATTAATAATCGACTAGTTAAGTGAATGGCTCAACTGCCACTCGAGTTCAAATTAACCCAACGAAACTTAATTCAATAAAATATGAAAAATATATATTAATTTTCATGTCGTACATCTCTGTCGGAAACTTCTTAAGCCACCGACATGTGGCACATGCAGTCTTGTAATCGATCAATCGATGCAGTTGCCACTCGGGCATTGTATACAGTTCACAGCTCGGAGCCATGCCACGAAAGGCACTCAATGGGGCCAGGCGGTCCTTGGGGTGTACTTAAACCAATTTTAATTACATGCATGGCGATTGCTTTGAATGCATTTGAGGCTCAGACAGAAACTGCTAACTGAAATCCTTTTGGGCGGAGTGGTGGGTGGTGGGGCGGTATTATTAGCACCGCATTTGTGACAGCAAAAAGAATGCGAAGCTAATTGAAAATGAGAAGCAAGCCTGGAATGGAACTAGAAAGCGTACAGCTTTTCATAAGCCTCTTGGACCCACGACAACAAAAATAAGAATACCATAATTCTGAATATGCTCAAAGTTGATAATGACGATGACGATGACGATGATGATGATGATGATGATGAGAATGCGAATGCGGATGATTCACTAATGGAAAAAGCATCAATGGCTTATGAATGAAAAGAGAGTGGCGACAGAAATTTATGGATTTCACACACAGCTCCGGAGGCACCTGTCGCATTGCGTATTTACAGATTTGTTAGCGCCTAGGCAAACAAATGGCTAAGACCAATTCGAGTAGCTGCAGCCCGTTACCTGAGAAAGGTAACAACGGGAGTTTGCGACTGCTGCTGCTGCTGTTGCGGCTGCTGCTGTTGCTGCGTTTTAAAATGGCGCCCATGACGCAAACAATAACCTTATAAACTGTAAGGCCGACCTGCTGCCACTTTGCACGACCCCAGCCCACCCAGGCCAGTGTCCCACAACCAATCCGCTGTGTGTGTGTGTGTTTGTGTGTGTGCGCTGTATACACAAATAAACATTCAAGTGGAATTATTGCAACGAAATTCAAAGGATTACGACAAAAGCACGTTCACAGGATTCAGCAGCACCAGCAGCAACTGCTGCTGCACTGCAAGGCACGGCCATGGATCGAGCACGGCCCATCTACGGGTTTGAGTTGGTGTTCGGGCTCCGAACCGGGTTCAAGTCCTTGTTGCCAATGACAACAATGCGGGCGAAATGGCAGCCTCGTCATCATGAAGCTGGTGGGCGGCACAAGTTCAATGAAGGAAAATTATGAAGCCTTATTTATTGTTTATGCGTGAGCATAGCTCATGGAGCGAATGAACCACTCCCCACTCCCCAATCCCCAATCCCCACTCCCCTCCAGCTTCTCTTTTGGCTGCTGTTGTGTAATTTTTATACACACCTCGAGCAGAGTACTCACAATTTGTTGTAAGGCCTGCATGGAAGGATCAAAAATGGGGAATCACAGTTAATTTGAAATCATAACAACATATTTTCAATAAATGCAGTCACCAACGAAATTCGAGCAAATCACAAATGTTTAATGATGAATGCCAGGAAATCAATATACAAATTTTTGTTAATTTTATATTATTATTATTTTATTATTATTAAATTTATTTATTTGTTTATTTATTTATTGTCCACTAAAGTCAGTCGACACCAAAAATACAAAAATTAAACATTTGAATGTAAAATAAAATTAAAATTATAAATAAATTAAAAAATACTACATTTATTTATAAGATTTGTAAGATTTTTAAGATTTCTAAAATTACAAAACAACTTCAATATAATATGAATTTAATATTATCCTGTCGAAATTGAACTTAATTTTAAAGACTTTATTTATCTATTAGAAATATATAGAAAATATTGCCGTTTCTTTGCAACACTGGTCGATAGTTGATCAAGCTCCGAATCGTACTCGATAAATAAATAATGATGTTTTTAAAATAGATTGAAAGTGTATTTGTTGTCTCTCATTGGAATCATCCCAGCTATCTTCGCCTGCCTCGCAGCACATTATTTTGGGGCGGCAGGTCAGAAGGAATCAAGGATGCTGATTGGATCCAGAGGGGACAGCGAATGGGAAAAATTTGCACAAATAAATATGAATTGCACTTTAATGCATATTATGCGAATGCTGCAACGTGGGGCAGCGTGGCAGTTTATTATTAAATATATGTAGTGTCTGTCCTCCTGTGCGTGTGCGTCATGTTTGTTTGTATATCCAATATTTATTGTTGTGTATAATTGAGTGAAAAGTATATGTATGTTTGTGTGATTACACGAACGCTGGGGTAAATTCAATATTATGCCTATGCAAATAAAAATGATATTGAATTGTTGAAAATTTTTATTAAGTGTATCGGCAGCGTGCAGCGTGCCGCATTCAATCAGAACTCCAACCCGGATGCCAGAGTAAACATTGGTAATTGTTAAAGGCGAGATGTGACCGTGGCTGGAAAAATGTTTCAATGTGGCATCATCGATAGCCCAACGATTGACTGACCGAACAGTTTAAGGTGTAACTTACCCGATGCCCAAAGTATACAAAGTATTTAAAGTATTTTTCCCTTGGATTGTGGCACTTACCTGCAAAGAGGAAAAAATAGCAGAACATTTAAGTCAATTAGTATTGTTATTCGAAAACGATAAAATGATTAAATAAAGCGGGATTTTTGAATTGCAAGAATGAGTCAGTTCACAAGGAAGAAATCATTTAAGCGTCTGTGAATTTTTAGCAATCATCTTGTGGGATCTACTCTAGGAATGAACCGATGCAGCCCGAAATTCTGCTCGAAGCTCATATTTCTCCACCCAAACATAGTTTCCCGGTATTGGTTTATTTTGCTGGATGTTGTTTTGTCTGCAGAGCGAGATGAGAAATCAGCGGCGCTGTGTTTTGAATTATTTTGAATTATGCATTCTGAAATTTCGTTGCGCGTTGCAAACTAAATTTATTATTAGAGTTGCTGCCACATTACGGGGAACGGCAAACGATGAAACTTTTCGTGTTGCTCTTGCCTGACGGTTAGCTGGTTGCAGGTGCTGTTGCAGCCACTGCTCTGCTCTCTGCCGGCTGCAGTGATTCATCAGAATTTATGCAGGCACCACGAGGAGCAGTCAGAAGGAGCAGCCACCAGACAGTGAAGCGTGGCAGGACCTCCGCCGTCTCGCCAGCTGCTGCTGCTGTTGCCAGCCGGCTGCCATTTGCTGTTATTTCTTTTTGTGGCCGCCATATAATTTGATATGCTGCTGGATGCTGGCAGTTGCATTTGCTGCTGCTGCTGCTGCCGCTGCTGCTGCTGCTCATAAATTCGCCACATAGGTGTTGCAGAGAGAAGCGCCTGGAGCTGAGAACATTTATCTGCTACTCTGACATGCATAGCATTAACTGGCGCTGTGGATTAATGAAGTGCCCTCGAGATTAGCCGACAGGCAGCCAGCGAGAGCAAAGTTATTGACAAAACTGTTGTTGGCCATAAATTTTGTTATGGCCTCCGCGAGCAGCAGTTAAATTAATTGCACAACTCGTAAACACCTTCTCCCCAAGGAGCGCAACACCCACGCACAACCACGCACACACACACACACACACACATACAGCAGCTGCATATCGCGTGCATAATATTACCAGGTCGACTCCATGTTTTTATGCCGTTTTAACACTTTTGGCTAAACAGCTCACGTGCAAATGTCGCCGGAGCGAGGCGAGGCGAGGCACGCGAACATAACAAAAATTGTAATTATAATAAGCGAGCCGACTTTAATCATGAAACCATTTCAAAATGAAGAGCACGGCACACAAAATGAGGAGGGTTGTGGAGTGTGGGGAGTGTGGCGAGGGGGGAGAGTCACAGCGTGGCCAACTTCCGCTGTCGACTTGTTTTATGCTTCCGGCCAACGGAAGTGTTTGCCTAGTTGCGCGCTAGTTTTGTCGCCTGCAAGCGACTAAAACGATGACGGTGACTGCGTTGACTTTGATTTGCATATTGCTCGGCTTCATTCTCAGGCTCAGGCTCAGGAAACTAAGGACTCGGGGCACAGCACTCAGTTGTAAGTCCCTCTCTGTCTCTCTCTATCTCTGTGTGTCCTTGCTGCATACACAACACGTGACAACAATGCAAAACTTGCCAAGTCAATTACCCAAGACACATTAGCAGCAGCGTGCCAGATCCTTCAGACTGCCACCTCATCCTTTGCCCTGGAGATATAGGCAAATCTCAATGCAATAGCGCCCGAGCACAGTTGAGCAAAAGTGCAAGCTCGAATAGATAACTAGAGAAAGATAGATATATAAAAGTAGAAATGGAGAGAAAGAGAGTAGAACTAATAACTTAACTTTACTCGCTTTTAAATTTAACCAATTTTACTCAGTTAAACCAAAATATTTCTCATATTTCTAAGCAACTTTATAATTGCACATATTTTTTACCAGCAATTTGTGCAAATGCGCCCACTGTGCGAGCAGCTGGCTGAGGATATCATTCGCTTGGTAAGCTGACAACATGAGTGAGAAAACTTGTTGAGCGGCAAGCTGCAACTGAGGCTTATCTTTAACGTCAACTGCTAAAAGCTTGCAGCACATTATGCACAACTCATTTAAAGCCGCTGACTCCAAAAACCTGTCTACTATTTTTAAGGGCAAACACAGCAGAAGCAGCAGCGACGACAACTTTGTGCCAAGTTCTTGTTCTATGCTTGTGCAAAATGGCTTGGAAAAAATTGAAGAAAATTATTTATGCTGCATGCCCCGGTTTGCTGGAAGCTGTCAATAGCTCTGCCAAGATGCATAGCCCAAAAAGGAAAAAAAAGAGAACAAAATCAACCCCTGCCCAAACACAAAGTTGTGGGGCAGCATGCGCGCTTGCATGCAAAAGTCTACTTTGTTGCCTTAACTACTTATGCCGACGACAGCAGGACCAAGATGAAGATGAAGATGAAGATGAAGATGAAGATGAGGACGAGTTTGAGAATGAGAATGGGAACGGGAACGGGAACGGGAGCGTTGCTCATTCGCCCCGTTGTATACTTTGTCTGGCTGCGCTTTTCTTAGCGACGGCTGCACAGCTTAGCATAATTTTAGGCAAACGCACGTTGCTTAGTTTATAGGCTGCGACGTCGCAGTCGCTGTCGACGTCGACGTCGTCGTCCTTGCTCGCTCCTTGTCACTGTTTGCAAAATGTCAACTGTTTTTAATTGCCTGACAGGAGAGGGACAGGGACAGGGACAGAGAGAGTATGCTGCCTCAACATTGTCTAGCTGGTGGCATTGGATCGGTCTGCAGCACGTCCGAGCAGGAGCAGGCAATATTAGCCAAGGACCATGCCCAGTCAGCCAGCCAGCCAGCCAGCTTAAAATAACTGTAAAATTGTGTAACAAAAGGATTTTCATAAGCTCTGCTCATAAACTATTGTGCTGAGGCAGTTCCACACTCCACACCCCACACTTTCCTCACCCTCTCGTCCCTCAACGGGCTGTTCAATTTAATGGCGCCGAACTTTGTTAGCATCTCGCACAAAATGCGCAAAATGTGACGCTGATTTTGCTCAACGGCAGCAGCAGCAGCTGCGCTTCGCAATTTTTGCATAAAACTGTTTGAATTTATAAATATTTAAAGGCAATGCTAATGCGTTCCCCACTCCTCTCCACTCCACTCCACCATGGGCAATAAACGCTCAACGCTTATGCGTAAGCAGCAAGCATTTTTCCGAAGGCAAACAGGGAAAACAGAATTCGCACAGAAAAACACTTCAAACTTATGCACGGCAAATAATTTTCAATTGGATAAACAAATATTATAACGGTCCAACTGATTATCCTTACATCAATTGACAGACTCCAAATAAAATGATTGATACGCCAGTCTATTGTGGATGGCTGTATATTAACTTTCATATATGACTGATTGCCATATCGACATTTTGTCTGAATTATATTAAACAACACTTAACAATATGACTTATAGTTCTTAAAAAAAGTCGAATTTAAAAATATTCCATAAACTAAAGCTGCTGATGTAAGTTTAACTAAGTGTTTAGGATAAATCAGAAGAGTACATTTTAAAATGTACAAAGCAACATCAAAAGCCAAAGATTCGACGTTAATTGTTGTTGTCCTCTCCACTTTGTCTAACCTGAGTGATATCTGCTCCTTTACAGGTTTCTACACTGAAACAAAAGCCACAGCTCAACGCACATGCAAAACTCTTGTGCAAACATTGCGCCTTCCCCAGCTAATTAATTTATATGCGTGAAATTTGAAGCAATGCTCAGCAGAAAAGCAAACAAATTGCAAAAAAAAAGAAGGAAAACAGAAGAAAAATGGAAGGGTTCGCAGCTGATATGGGAAAGAGTTGTGGAAGGAGGGGGAATCTGTTGGGTGGTTGGGCGGGTCAAGTGTGGCACTTGAATACGATGTCGGCGGTTGGTGCTGCTTCTGCTGCTTCTGTTGCTGTTGCTGTTGCTGTTGCTGCTTTTGGCTCCTGTGCGTGGGTTAAGCTGCTTATCAAGTTGAGCATTGAAATTATAGCCGCCAGCTAGACACAAGCACAGAACAGTGAAACAGAACGCAGCACTTTGTTATGGTGCGGATGTTTCTGTTGTTGTTGCTGTTGTTGTTGTTGTTGTTGGCTCCTTGTTGTTGCTGTTTGGCAAGCAAGCGGCAGCAGGACGACGACTACAAAGGCATCCTTTTAAATTTCCTGTCATTTGCCACACAATACGCTGGAGAACAGCGGCGTCGTTGCTGCAATTGTTGGCCACGGTTACTGCTGCTGCACCACATCGCTGGCACAGTCAGAGGGGTCGGAGAGGAGTCGGACGTGGAGACAGACGTGCTGGTGGTGGTGTGTAAGGCAAGTCAGTGCCGAGTCTATTTGTCTACTCATACAAAACGCACAGAGCACTCAGCGCGTCGCTTTGCTTGTTTGCTTGAATTTAGCCGCTGGGAATTTGCATTTTTCATTACGCAAAGCCGGCGAGGAGTGAAGGAGTGAAGGGGTGAAGGCAGCAGGCAGCAGGCAAGCGGCATATTAACGCCTAGACCCGTTCATGGGGTTAAAAGCTAGTTTCCGGCGGAAGTGGCTGCTGCCGCAGCGTGTCCCCAATACGTACCCCCTCGCGTCTCGTCGCCTCGTCTCGCCCCACTGCTCCAGAGTGGCCCATGTAAATAAATTTTCTGTGCGAAATGAAATGAATGTGATTGCCACACGCCCAGCCACACTGCCTCGCCACACCCCACCCCCTGCGCTGTCGGAAGCAGTTATTATGGCAGCAGCATATTTGGCAGCTCTTGGGTTTTTTGGCTTTTTGGTTGCTAATTCTAATTGACTTGGGATTTCGCAGCTCGCCGCCTGCATTTTACGCTTTATTATATGCACTTTGCCGTTATATTTATATTTCAGTTTTGGTTGTGCGAGTGTGTGTGTGTTTGTGTGTGTGTTAATAACAGCCATACAATACCTTAGCATGTGCACAAAACAAATTTATATTACATTTTCCAGTTGTTATTTATTAAAAGTTAATTTTCAGGTAATTTGATGCGATATGCTGAGTAAATCAAGGAGTTGATTACTTTGGAAATTGCATTTATGAGTAATTGTGCAAAATTGTAAATAAAAACATATGCAATATGTCAATATTATTTACAATTCAATTACATGCATTATTCTTTATTAAAGGGAAACTCATAATTACACATCAACAATTTTAAATCAACATGTTTTGGTAGTAAATTTATTCAATTTTTTAAGTAATATTGCAGCAGACCACTAGAGTAGTACCACTAAGCAATCATTAAATAGAGGCGTCATATCGACAATGTCTATAGAAAAATAATTGTAGTAGATCTTAAATAAAATTTTAAAATAATGTAGATTGGCTTAGATTAACTTTCGATATTGTGACTGTTGACTATCTAACTTCTTACTAATGCATATTTTAAGAATCCATCCGAATAAATCTGCTTTCATATTTGTTAATCTAAATGTTAATCTAAAATGTTCATTTCTAGGTCTGTTTTCCACCGACATTGTCTAGTGCAAATCTTCAAAGGGGTATCATCTCGACATGCGAAATAGCTTGCTCGAACAGCAGTCTACCTACTGTGACATGATCCCGTTTGCATGCTTGAGTATATGTGTCCCTCTGGCCAACAATGAATGTTGGATGTCGAGACAATGATACCCTGTTTTAGATATTCACCATACATTTTGTGTGCTGGGTTACAAAATTGATCAACAGTTAAGCTACCTCAAGAACTACACATTGAAAATCGAGTGACAGCTCGCACAAAAAAAGACAAGGATAGAGTGTTGCTGCTATTTTCGCACACATGCAAGGGTATTCGCGATCCGGTACCTGCTTCTTTCGCACACATTCACAACCCAGCAGGGCCTATTAGAAAAGGTGTGTAACTGTTCACACACACACGTACCCGCGATGTTGTCGCAGCGAAGTCAAGTGAAACAATGACTTGTGTTCGCTGCTCGACACGCGACCCCCTGCAAAATTTTCGACGCCTCGCTGCCTGGGCCAACCTCTCAAAAAACAGATGCACTTTTGTCAATTTGCCGCCTTTATTGATTGCTTAGTGGTTGTACTAAGCGTGTAACATATGTAACATATTTAACATGACATGCAACCGTGTACTTAACATATTATATCGATATAACTGGCGTGATCAGCAACTTAATGAAGAAGACTTAAATTGTTGTGAATCAAGTAAAGTGAGCAGCAAAGCGCTTGAAAGAAATACAATTTAGTTTTGACTGCCGCAGAATACTAAGTTAAGAGCTGCACCAATCATCTTTGGAAAATTCACGTTTCTGATTATGTTGAAATAATTGTTACTATTTTTTGTTTTTTAATGCTGTTTGTGCCTACAAAGAACTAAAAGTTATTTGTATATTTAATCAGCTAAGCAAATTGAAACAGAAACGCTGTAAAACATTCGTTAATCTGACTTTGTGCATGAAGTGAACTCCACATTGTCTTTCCGTTTATGCGGCACATTAGCAGGGGCTTTCCTTTTGGGTTTCTGTGGCAATTTCAACCGCGTCCCTTGCAACCTGAACTAATAACTTGTACCTGCCTAAAGCGCACATTATTAATCAAAGTCAATGCAGCAGTGCCCCGACCCCTTGTCTCGTTCATTACAGCAGCGATTTTTGCGCCTAATCAATTTGGGAAACGTCACAGGAGAAAATGGAAGCCTTGGCAAGGAAGCATTGAGCAGGGATAAAAAGGAAGCCGTCCAAGCGATTCGACGACTGCTCGACAACGAATTTATTTCATTTGTGTTAGCATTTTGCATTTCATTAGGTTTTCATTAAATAAAATGTTGAATTACACGCATAATTTATTCGCTGGCAGGCAACGTTCTCCTTCTGCGGATACTTCTTCTTCTTCTTCTTCTTATTTTTCGTTCGTGCATTTTTCGTAGATTTTTCTTCCCACTCCAAGCTGCCACCCTGCCGCACACACACACACACACACACACACACACGCAAGGGCAATCGAAACAAATTACAATAAAAATGCCAAAGATGCGTGCTAAAAGATTAAAGCTTGGCACGAAATGAACCGAACCGAGCCAGAATGAAAGAGGAACTACAACTACAACTGGCCAAGAGAAGAAGATGATGATGATTACCATATGTTCTCTCTCTCTGTCTCTCTCTATCTATCTTTGTATTGTCTCTAGTCTTTGGTAGTTGTACTAGTTGGTGGTCGTTGTCAAGTCTAGAAGGCAAAATATTTATACAGCTTCCTGACTGAGAATCAAAGGTTGTTCCACCTCTCAGTCATCCAGTGTGCGCGTGTGTGTGTGTGTTGGATTCATTTTGACCCTAATGATAAATTACTTTAATTAATGCCGCCATATTGCCGCAGTGAGAAGCATTTTGGCCCTGGCCATTATGCAAGTTCATTGGGCTTAATTTGTGCGTGTGGGAGGGCGGGTTGGTTGGGGCTGGGCGTGGACGAGTCGCTTTTCTCCGGGAATTGTGCGACTGATTTATTTAGTTCCGCATTTTGTCTTTGCGCTCTTGTGCTAATTTTATTTTCGCCAGTAATGCCCAGAAATGCAACAGGCGCAACGTCGCTTGACATATTTGGACCTCAACCAAAGGCGGCTTAATTAATTGGCTTAGTTGAACTCGAAGGACACGCTGCGTTGTGGCAGCGGGCTTTAAGTCCATTTTGTCTGGCTGCCTGGCAGTGAACTTAAGTTGTGCAAAACTATCAAATGACACTTTTACCTACAAAACAAGACACAAGGACTGAGCCGCTCACACACGTGACCAAAATATACAAAACTCTGACATTGATTGCGTGTGGTGTGGTTTTTGGTTAGGGCAAACAGAAAGAAGAAAAATGCACACCAACATAAAAAAAGAAAAGGAAAACAACGAATTAGAAAAACAACATCAACAAGCCATGGAGAGTTGAGTAAAGGGACCATCAGGATAACAGGTACACGGGGTGCAGGGCTGATAAGTTACACATGGCAAGGAAGTATTTCCTTTTTTTGGGACTTACAGGTTTACAGGGTGACCCGAAATGATGGAGTGTCTAACTTGGAACTAAATAAGGAATGAGCTATAAATAGATTTTATTGCATACTGGATGATTAATAACATTAAATTTATATGATTAAATTTAAATATATATCCATAATTTTCATTTATTTTTAATTAACTGAATATTATTTTACCCATTGATTATAATACAGAATATGAACTGTTCACAGTAAATATAAAAATCATTATTAAATGTGTGATGTATTTACTAAATACATTAATTGATAAACTAAACTAAAATATAACCATAAACATCAATGACTATTTATTTTATTTAAATAGCAAGTTATCAAGGATTCTTTGAAATGGGTTTGTCTGTGTTTGAGCAGAACACCCCTTTTAAGGAAAGTCGCTGCTGCTGCTAGCCCAAAAACTACACTTAATTCGAAATTATGCCCTGCTAATATAATTTTAAATTCCAACGGTGTCCACAACATCGTCGTCGTCTCCAGTCCTTTTCCCAACTCGGACAACGCATGAAGCTTACCGTACCGGAAGGAAGCAAGCGGAAAAAAATCTTAAAATGAGCACTCAAGTGGCAGCGCACAAGCACAAGATCGTGGCACTTACAACGCGGGTCGGTGCGCTGCAAGAGCTGGCCAAAGTATCATAGCAAAATATGTATGTATGAAAGGGGGAGCGGAAAAGAGCAGCAGACCAAATGGAGAAGCTTACGAAATGTTATATATAATATATATATATATATATATATAGAAAAATAAAATTAATATTAAATTAATTCTGAACATGAAGTGTGTGAAGAAAATTGCAAAAGTCGCAGACGCAGTTTTTCCAATTCCATAAGCGAACTTCAATTTCAATTCAACTTACGTGCTGCATGCAACAACAACAGAAACAGAAACAGCTAAGAAGCCAATTTCATACAAATGGCTGGTGCGGACCATGAAGGCCAGGTCCTGGCCAGAACATGCGTGCTCTGCGCAACTGTATGTATGTGTGTGTGTGTGTGTGTGTGTGTGTTGTCCTTTAAGGCGATTTATGGACAGCAGCCTTTGTCTTGGTCATGGCCTCCACCATGGCATGACAAATGCGATTCTAAGAAAAAGTCGCCGCTGCACTTTATTATGCCCAACGAAAATTAGCAACTAAAGTTCATCTTAGTCATAGCATTCGCATAAAAGCAAACAAATGTCAGCTGCAGATGCATGCAACAAATCCGCCAACCATCTAAACTCCAACTTTCCCTCAGCACAGAAGGATTGCTGAACCTACAATGAGCTAAAGTAACTACGAGTACTTTGCAGCAGTTGCTGCTGCTGCTGCGGCTGCTGGTTGCCCCTGGTTATATTTTGGTATGTTCAAAAGGCCTCGCCCACTGCATTAAAATCACAAGAGAAGTGGATAAGCGTTACCAAAAGCTTCCCCCATCCCCATCCCTGACCTCCACCACACAAAGCAGACAACTGGTGGCAGCAACAAACGTAAAAGCCACAGTAGAAACGGAAACAGCAGCAGCAGCAGCAGCTTAAGAGTTACCTGATGCAGCAGCTACTCCTCCTCCCTTAGACTCCCCCTTTGATTCACCCTTTCCACACCACTTGTCATTCTTTGCGTTCGCTGCTGCTGTTGGTAACCATGGCAAATTATCTTTAGTTGGCATAAGTTAACAGCAACAACAACGACGGGAACAACAATTGCCAGCGGTGAGCTCTTTGCTGGCATCTTTTTACATCTTTTTCGGCCCTGAGTAAGTGAAGCAACTACGGGGAAATGTTGACAAATAAAAGTTAAGATCCACCCAATATACAGCAACTTTGCATACCAGTCAGCTGGTATTTATTATACTCATCCTCCACTGACAATTATATTGTGACTGAATATAAATATACATTCCTCAAGAAATACTTTGCATTCTCAGTCAGATGAAAACCCCGTCAACGTCACGGCTCTCAGTGCACAACATCTGCGAACTATCAAAGTGTTTTAAGAACTTCTAAAAATAAAGTAAAAACTGCTTTTTCTCAGTACATAAATATGCGCACTACTTTTCTGTGTAAAACTCAACCCGTTATCCAAGTTCCTAAGTTGCCATAGGGACTCGGCTAATATGTCAGGCAAACGAAATTCATATGATTTGGAATAGGAGGAGATTCTTTAATAAAACCCACACACAAGTGGATTATAAAATGTTAAGGGTTTCAGCAACAGATTCGACATTTGATGATTATTATTTAATTTTGAATGTCAGCTTGACTTAAGAATAGCTTTTATTGAACGTTTTAAAATACATGAACTTGTATTTTTAAATAATTTGTTTTAATCATCCGTATTGGCTGTATTGGATGTCTTTCTGACTGTCAGGGCACTGGGGCATGTCTTCACAGAGTCAAAAACAGTGAAAAGTAATTTACAAAATACAATACAAAATACAAAGCAACAAACTTATCATTGTCCCGTGCTATCCACAAGGGGCATTAAAAGAAAATGTAACGAAATTAAGAAAAATACAAAAATACACCGAGGTGTCAACAATTTGCTGCTCATGCGACGCGTCGCATCCCTCTTCCGTTGCCATTCGCTGACTTTTTATAAAGTGTATTAAAAGAAATAAAAGAGAGCAGAAAATAAAAAATAAAAATAAATAAATAAAGTCAGAAAATTCAGCAAAGTGTAGCATTATATAAGTTATTTATGTTGATATGAACAAAAAGCAAACATAATGCACATGAGCGGGACAGAAGCAAAACACATAATAATAAAGCGAAAGTCATGTCCCTTAAGGGTAGCCATTTGGGGATGGAGCTGGCCGAGCAACACAAAGAAAAACACCAAGCAAAGCTTTTCAATAACACGTAAAAATCTTTAAAAATTGAAATTTATTATTTAAGCAGCGCTAACGAAACGGGAGGCAGACAGGAAGTGCATTGCAAGTTGCCTTATATGTCTGACAGTTGAAAGGGGCGGGGCCCGGAAGTGCCACCAAGTATATAAGAACATTTTTGTATAGATAATAATATGATATTAGCAACTTTTCAACGGAAGTTTTCTTTTTTTGCTTTCTTAAAGTTAATGTTATTTTATGAGTAAATTTATAATTTACGACGGATATTAAGCAGTTTACATTTTTGGGGTGATTGCTTGGATAGAGGCAAAAATGTTTGAATTTAACAAAATAAGCTGCAACCAAAATAAAGTCTCTTTATTAGCAAAAATTAAACTTAAAATTATTTTTGTATACAATATTTTCTTTTTTTTAGCAAAAATAATAGAGATTTGAAGCGATTATATTCTAAAATAATGCCGTATCTTAGGCACAAAAATATGAATTCATAAAAAGGATTTTTGAATATTTTATTGGTTTACGAATGAATACTAAAACAGCAATTACGACAAGCAGTTGACTATATGAAAAACTTGCAGTAAGCGATTTTGTGCAAATATGCGAGGAAAATGCCAGGGAACTCAACCTGTGTCTCTCGACTTGAAAGTGCAGACCTTTCAGGTTATTATATTTATTGTTTTTTGTGCATTATTACAACGCTGCCTGTTATTGTTCTTGGCCCTTTGCTGAAAGGCTTTTTGTCTTTGGTATTTTATTGTATTATCATTGCGGATTGTTTTATGTGCAGTTGTTGCTCTGTGTGTGTGTGTGTGTGTGTTTGTGTGTTGCCTGGTTGCTTGGTTGGGTTGTTGTTTGTTGTTTGTTGTACGTAACGCCTGCTGGAAAGTTATTTCAAGCAAAAGGTAATAAATTTTAAGCAGCTTAACACTGTTGCTCGCTGGCTTGTAAATGCTCTGACGGTCATACAATGCTGGCCATAAGTATACCAACATCTGGCCAAGTAAACAACAACTCGGCAACTGTTTATAGTTGGGTGGGTGGCAGTGTCCTTTGAGCCATCATGGTATATAGAGCTGCACCTGTTTAGTACTCCACTAAAAGCATTTGATGCCATTTAATCCAGTTATTTGCGAGTTTACACAATAAAAAGCATGAGTCGTCGTTAGTTAGTTAGTTAGCTGATTGTAGTCAAAGTCTAGCTAATTAATTATCGTTGAAACATAGCTGGCATGCCAAATGGATGAGTTATAAAGAGCTGGTTGGGCGCTTGGAATGCTGCTTAAGCTCTGGATCAAGCAGTCCCGCAATTTGTATCCAGTACAGGAAAGATAATCAAGACTGGGGTCCAAAATAATTGGAATAACTCAAGCATTTCCGTATTTGTAATATTGTGTGGTAATAAATTAGAGAAAGGTATGAACATTTCTGACACTGGCCATTAAATGTTAAGTAAACTAACTGAAACTAATTTTAAGAAATACTTCAAACATTTCCTGGTGTAATATTCTGGAAGATAAAAATCACATAATGTTGATTTACTTATTGGAAATGGATATTTAATTTAATATAATTTTTTCTTTTCTTCCATTCATTTAAGTTTGTGTATTCCATTTATTTATTTTGAATCAAAAATATTTCAATATTTCGTGTTTTAATGAATCATAATTGTTTCTTTCCGGTTATATTCTCACTTATTTTCAACACTTGTCAGAAATTACAAACATGCTTTAAGCGTTGAATGATTTGTGAAAAGAACACTTGAATAAACTTAAAAGCCGTTGAGTTGTAACAATTGTTAGCTGGAAATGCAACTCAATTATTTATTTTGCCCACATTGGAATATGGGCGTGGTCCAATGCATTTGCTGCTTGTCGCACGCGTAGCTTTTAGATGGCACTTGTGTATATAAATAAGTAATAAATACGCTTAGTTGCATCAAAAAGTGGCACTAACCGAAAAATAGTTGGCAGAAAAATATATACTACAACAGATAAAATATCTGATGGGTGCAAGTCTGGTGTGTGTGTGTGTGTGAAATGTCGCCTCAACTCGTCACACGCACGCTGAAAAAGTTTTCTAGTTGAGTTTTCGTTGGTTACCGGTTTGTGGCTGACGACACACGAGGATGCGCTGTCGGACCCTGACACGGACCCGGACCCTGACACGGACCCGGACCCGGTACCCGGCCTCATATAATTTTAAAGTGCTTCCGTTTGTGGTGACAACGCCCAGAGAAAGAACGACAGAACGACGGACTTGCAGTTCTGGTTACAGATCTGGCAACCCAAACGACAAACACTGGCGGGATTCAAATATACATATAACTAACGAAAATAAAATTTAAAACTAACTGCGCCCTACCAAAAAATCATGAACCAAAAAATAAATAAAAAATAAAAAAAAGTGAGAACACGCCGAAGATTAAACACGCTTGCTGGAAAGAAAGTTGAGATCAAAGTCAGTGTTTCTATAGGATAAAGTAGAAGAAGTAGTGAAAGCAACATCAATTCAACAATTCTTATGATTTGACATTATGGAAGGTATTTGATAGAGTTGTGAAAGTACTGTTAATGCCTAAGCCGTAGAACTGAAAGACTAGACAATAAAAATGTATGTTAATCAATAAAGCATAATCCATCATAGAAGATGTCTTTTGTGACAAATTAAGATACCCTTTGCAAGTGTATGATTAAATAGGATGGGGAGGCGGTAAAAGTAACGCTTTTGCACAAATTTTGCTAGCATAGTTTTTTGGAGGGCTGCCAAAGCAGACTGACCCAACCAACACCTGTGGTTGGTGTGCTTCACACACCCAACTTTTACACACACTCCATGCATGGCACACTAGATGATTTATGACTTCCGGTTTTTGGTTTAGCTTCGCAGCAACTGTTGCTCCTTGTGGCTATGTTATAGTTGAATGCTGTCTTTGACTGAATATTGCTAATGTAGAATATATATATATATATATATATTATATATCCGATTGAGCTTTAAGTCTGTTAAAGCTTTGATTTCATGCCAATTTAATTGGGGTTTCGAGTTGCTGTCAAACAATCGGGTCTTGCCTCTGTCTGCCAGTCAGTCAGTCAGTCAGTCAGTCAGTCAGTCCGTCCGTCATTCAAATCGCATATTATAGATCCAGTGCGACTCTCGGCTTTTGTCCTTTTCGCTAGATGCGGTGTCAATTTGTACGCTATCGTCATGACAATCATTTGCTGCGCAGCTGATTTCCATCTAAAGTTATACGACAGTGAATCCAAAGGAATTTCTGTGCAAATACACACATATATTTATTTATATGGCACAAATATACATATATGCTTCTTTTTTCTTTTATTGCCACACACACACTAATACGATTGCGTCATGGGGCAAGGTGGCAGATGTCAATAAGTGCCAGGCACAAAAAGCAGAGAAGAGAAAGAAAACGCACTAACAAAAGTAACGTTTGACACCCAATTACGGCGTGAAATCAAAAGGAAATTTCTTTGGGGAATATGCGTTGGAGCAAATGCTCAGGAAAAGCGCCAACAACAACAACAACTTTGTGGTTTTTTTTATATTTTATTTTGTTGGTAAAGAAGGTGCCCAAAAGTTGTGCAAGAAATGTATGTATGCAAGAGAAATCAGTTGATTTTAGTATATTTATAATATTTATTATATATCTGTATATATTTAGCAAGTTCTTAAGTACAAAAACTGAATTCCGCCCCAGTGTTATACAACTCAATGGGAGAGCATCTAAAAATGGTTCAATGCCAGGTTGTTTTTTCTACACAGGAATCCATTTAAATGCAAACAGCATTCAAATTGCATATGCAAGTATTTTTTTGGTTGCTTCGGCTATTATGTAAACGAATATATTTATATGGCTTTTGATGTTGCAAAAAAGCTTGGGACAAAATTGTTGCCTTTTGGGAAAATATGTGACAAATTAATTACTTTTCGAAAGCCAAAGTAAATATAATAAAATATACCGACAACAAATGTACTGCAATCAAATATAATATTATTTGGCTATTGACAAACGAGTTTTGAAAATTGCCCAGGCAGACAGCAGACAGCTCATTTAATTCAATTGAAATATATTGAATTATGTGTAGCTGCAATATGCAAGCCACAGAAGGCAAACACAGAGACACGTATGCAGATCCAGATGTAGATAAGATACAGATTTACAGATACTGCATGCTGGACAACTCATTAATGTGGCCTATCAAGCTGACCAATGCTAGTGCAACTGTATTTCCGCTTTGATGCAAACAAAGCAGCCACTAACGATGCTAATCACTTCAACTAACTAAAACGCTTCAACTAACAGCAACAAACAACGATATCAACACAACCAACAATGACCAGTTGTAACATTTCCAGGTGGTCGACAACTGCCTAACTATCTATCCATCATATGTATATATATATATATATATATATATATATATATATAAATATATGTGTGTTTGTGTGTGTGTTTGTTTGTGTGTACTCGTGCGATTTTGATGAATTTGACAGTTGTGGGCGTTTGCGCTGACAGCTGCTATGCATTGGCATGGCAACGCCAAGCGGTAACGGTAACTTTAACGGTTATGGGGATTGTCAAAGCGCTCTCGTTTGCAACTCTGCAACAAACCGCAACCGACGACTTCCGTACGCCATGTTGTGTTTGTTCCTGTGTGTTAGTGTGTGTGCGTGTGTGTGTGTGCTTTATATGAGTGTGATCAAATGTTGCTGCACTTGCATTAATTCTGAATTGATTGCTTACATTTCAGCGCACTGGGCACACTAAAATAATTATAATATCCCCACATACGAATGCACAAAATTTTGAGTGCTGCGGTTTTCGGTTGTCATCATTACCCAACTATTGTTTCGGTGTTATCCTGCCTGCCTGGCTGTCTGCCTGATGGTTGCATATTGCGGTCAACACACAGTCAGCCAGCCGTCAAGGACAAAATGGTGAAACAATAAAAGAGGGGTCGACAATGCAACACTCCATTCCTCGATTTGCTGCGCCCAAACATCGGTTACATTCAACGTTATTTATTTCATAAAAAACACCAAAATGAAGTTTGCTGAAATATATTCAATTCTGCCTTTAATTAAGCTATAAATCAGTTTGCCTGAGCGAAGTAGAAAAATGTTTGAAATCGACAGAAAAATAACATAATTAGCCATTATTTGGAGGGATTTGAAAGTAGTAAATAATTCACTAATTTATGGCAAACAAAAATTGTTATTCATAATACTTGCTGGAATTAGTAATTACATTATTTCAACCAAATTATTATTTCGACTTACAATTAAATTATGAATCTTAATTTATTTCAGCGTGAATAGAAATTACTGTGTGTGATTTTTGATATGAAGATTGCAATTTGCCAATTATTTTTACAGCTTGGGTCGGGAAAATGCTTTAATAAAATAGCAGAGAGGCGTAAAAAATGTGTATAAATATTGGCAAACATTAAATCAATTAAAAAAATACGAATAGCATTTTCATAAGCTGGTAAATGCAATTGCAACTGCTGCAACTCTCGTCAATTTGTGTGTTCAATTTGGTTTTGCTGTATATTTTAATTAAATTGTTATTATTATTTTTCAGTGCGCATTTGTCGTTGCCGTTGTTGTTGTTGCAGGAGTTGTGTGCGTGCCTTTGCAACTGATTGTTTTGCCAGCAAAGATTTATTTATTTATATTGATGCACATACAAACACACACACACACACACACACACACACACACACACACACACCTGACGCACACACGTACACATCTCTGTTTGTTTGCATTAGTCAGCTCTATGGTGGGTGGGTGGGGGGGGGGTGGGCAGATGAAGACCTCTGAATGCTCAAGGCAACTGAAGCGTACACATAAAATTACATTTGCCAGCCAATTTTCAGTTGCAGTGATTTACAGAATTGTTGATTTATAAACAACATGTGTATTATTATTATTAACCAAAAAGTGCAGAATGCAAATTAATTGCAGTTGAAATAAACTGTAATAAAGTATCTTCCAGTTACACAGCACTCGCAGCACACAATTCGATTCAGTTTCTGATTCGCAATGTCGAGTGGCAATTAGTTTAATTGGTAAAGACTTTAAAGGGCGTTTTCATTATAGTTTGCCAAATTCAACGTGAGCCATACATTTTCCTTAAGCCATTAATTATTGCCTGTAACTCACTTTTAATTCAATAGGGATTGCCTTCAAAGGCGTGTGATATAATTAATTAGTTGTTTAATTAAATGTTTTATTTGGTGTCAATATATATTAATATGGAGAGGTAGATTTTAAATCAACTGTCATTGAAATTAAATTACTCAAAATCAAATTTATTATAATTATTTTTTAATCTTTAAAAGGAATTAGAAATAAACAATAAAAATACTATGGAATTATAAGAGAGCTGTTAATCTAAGGAAGTTACTAATTAAATCGCAATCTATTTTCAACAACCGGTTGACATTTGCCTTTTTGCAGAAGCGACACTTTTGCCTTTGTTGTGGACAAATATTTACATATTGCATATTGGATGAAGTGCATCCGATAACTGATTTGCTTTCGTGCCGCTCAAGCGATGAGTAAAACGGTATATTGCGCATACGCCGTGTTTACGCTTAACGCATCAGATGCATGGCCGTCGGCACGCCCACCGTTTGACCTCCTGGTGACATCGGCCCGTCGAATGGAGCAAACACAAACACTTTGTGGCATCCACAGAGTGGCAACCACAGTCGCACCATTGGCACGCCCCCCACAGACAGATCACCGCCCAGTGGTGCCTACAATACATACATGCACCACCTGCAGCAAAGACAGTGCGAATTTGTCGCTTTCAATTTAAAAAAAAATAATGCACAAGATGAGATAAAGTTGAAAAGTGTAGAAAAATAAAAAAAAAAACAAAGTTGAATGCGGCTGTCGTCCCGCTGTTTAATAAAACTTTCAACAAACTCAATTAACAAAAGTTTGTGCCGGCCGCAGCAAGAAATGCTAGAAAAGTGGCATAAACAAGGCAAACAAACAACCCGAGCTAAATAATTGGCACGTTGCATGGAACGAGGCGGGTGGAGGGTGGGGGGAGGTAAATTCTCCAACTAGGCTCTGATTTATTGTGCATGAGGCAGAAGTGTAAGCGGATATGCTAAGCAGACAACTGTCTTCGTCTGCAGTCTTCAGTCTTTTGGCATTGAAAGTCCATTTAACATTTTGTCATTTACAGTTTTGAAATAGTTTTGAAAAGTTGACACGAGCCAAGAACAAAACAAATCTGCGAAGACACAAAGTGAGATGGAGAAACGAGAAACGAGAAATGCACGGCAATAAAATTGCATCGCAAAACACAGGAAACAATTGCTGACAGCCAGAGAGAAAATGTTCCTGGAGGGATCTGGGCTGGCGACGGGACAAGCCCTCAAACTGTTCCCACTCGATATTAGGATTGTCAACAAGCGCGTTATAAACTTTTATAGCAATTGCAACAACAACAGCAACAACAACAGCAACAGCAACCAAAATGGACAACTTTTTATAGTCGCCGTTGCTGCTGCTGCTGTTGCTCCAAAGTAATCGAAAATGATGTGTCCACAAGGATGAAGCCGCAGTCCAGTGGCGTAAATTGGCTGCGAAATAATAGAATGAAATGAGGCTCTTGATGCAAATTGATTTGGATTAGAAACTTTTAACACACACACACGCACACATACACACGCTTGCAGATGCAGCTGCAGCTGTGAATGGCCAGCAAGTGCCATATGTGTGGCATGGGTAAAAGATTCTCGGCTGCCATTACCCGTTACCCGTTCATTTTAGCTGTTTGCGTGCCTCGGCTCAAAATGTGCATAAAAATTTATTGGCAACTGTGGCACAACAGCAACGAGTGCTTCGAGTCCAATTTCGAAACGAAAGAATATTCAGTGCAAGAAAATCAATTTTGAAATAAGTATCAAGCATTGAAATCTGCTCAATTTTAACCGATTCAATATCGAAAGAGCGAAAATTGCAAGGAAAACCAAAAAGAAAATGCAATGGAAACTCCAAAATAGTTTTAATATATTGATATTAAACAACTACGAACCAAAACTCAATTAATTCGTAGATCGAGCACTTTTCTGATAATATTGTTTTCATTATCTTTACGAAACTGGTTCTCATTTTTTACGATAAACTTTTATGTGAAGTCAACTTAAATAAAACCTTCTGAGAAATACTCGAGCAAGTTGACACTTAGTAGGAATTTTATACATACATGATTACACATTAAAGCAAACACTGTCAAGACAAAATATTTAGTCTAATTCATTTCACTTGATTTCATTTTCAAAATTATTTCAATACCTTTGAGTGTAGCTGATTTAAGTGTACTCCGCTATAAATTTAATGGTATTCCAACAGTTTGTCGATAAACACAGATGACTTTCTTTCTCTGAGAGGACTTCTTATAAATGCTTCCTATTTGGATTGTTGTTGCTGTTGCACAACTTGACAAAAATTATTAATAAGCTTGCCAGCTAGTCTGGATAAATAAATGGGCAGGGCGGGAGGACTGGGGTTGGGAACGAATCATAGGCGAAGGCAGGTCCCAATGCGAATGTGGGCAGGGAATGGGATTGGATCAGTCAGGGTAGAGTGGACGGGTGCGGGTGTGGGTAGGGAAAACGGTGTCCTTCGTGTATGCACAATAATGAAGTAAGCTGTAGGGCTTGTTGTGTCCACTGCTGTGTGGCTGTGGAAAAGAAATGGCACACACGCAGCCAGTACGATGATGCAGAAGACCCGACCCGACCCTGCTGAAAATTGCAACAACAATAACAACAACAAGCCGAAACAAACAACAAACAACATGTCACTGAAGGACACTTGAAAACTACTATTTAATAAATGAGCGCATAGAGGAATACACACGCACACACAACCCACATCTATATACATATGTATATATATATATGTGTATGGGTGTTGCCGAGCTGCTTGAATGCCGCCCCCAGTGAGAGATGAGTCGTTGTTGTCGTCGTCGTCGTCGTCGTCGGCGTCCTCTTCGTGGTGGTCGTCGCTGTGTAAACAAACAGAGTCATTTTGCAATTCATGCATTTCCTGCGGCAACTAATTAAAAGAGTCATTCATCACAGGCGGGCAGTGATGGTGATGTGATGGTCTCTCTATCTATCCTCCTCTCACTCCAACTCCCCCTCTCATTTTGAGTGTGTGTGTGTGTGTGTGTGTGTGTGGTTTTGCAGGAGAAGCAATGCCCATAAAAAGGCTATAGCTGTAGCACTGGTTCTGGTTTTGGTTCTGGTTCTGGTTCTGTTTCTGTTTTTGTATGCTGCATGCTGCATGCTTATTACTCTTTGCTACGTGTCGTCCTGTTGTTGTCCTTCATACCCCCGGCTCTCGGCTTGTTTGCCTTTACGTTTTTATCTCCTGATACACTCAAACACACACACACGTGAGACCTGCAACACACTCAAATACATTCATTATTGCTCACTTTGTGACGCACTCGCATCAAACCGTAGTGAAACTGAGAAAGCTACCAACATTTTTGGCAATGATTTCACGTCTGTTTATCTTTTTTGGCCATTTCAACACATTTAAATGACAACAGAGCAAACAAACACACGTGAGTGTTCAGCTCCGCTTGCCAAACTGCTTTCATTCATTTCAGTTTCATCCCCATCCAACATAAACACAAACTTGCCTTTTGATATTTTGTGTGTTAATTGCCAGGGATTCTGTTGGCTATCTATCTTAAGGTGATTTAAAAAGTCAGCTCTCTCTCAAATTTGGGTAGATCTAGTGCGAATTAAAAATGATTTAATAGAAATAACTCAAAAATTAATTTTAATATAATACTAAAATGCTGATAAGTTTTTTGAAAGAAGAAAATATCGCGAGAATAGAAAGAAGTTAATCATTATGTGTAAGAAGAATAAACTTATTATTATTATTCCAAAATAATACCTATATTCAAGTTTGAAAATGTGACGCTTTAAGGAGCAGGCAGCGGACTAATGCAACATTCTTAAGGGAGGTATTTGGGGCTGGTCTGCATAGGGTCACTCTATTTTTAGAGATCCCAGGGAATCGCAGGAGACGGTCGATCCATAGGTTTAAGTATATTCAATAAAATAAATCAAATTAAAATAAATTCAATAAAATAAGCTTTGTTCAATTTTATTGATGAGTTGAACACATGCTAAGGATTGTTACTTGGAACTCGTCTAAACTCGTCTAAACTCATCTCTATTTCATATTGTTGGATATGCAACACCAAATGCATTCGCACAACAACAACAACACATGTGTGTGGAATTCCCCTAAGGATGTGGCATATAAACGTTGCATGCAGCTTCAACGAGTCGTCAGTCAGACCACGTGACATGCGAATCATTTTTGCTGACCATATAACTTAATATGCAACAAGCAATTAAAATTAAATAAAAATTGTCAGAAACTATGCAACAGGAACAGGAATAAAAAGCACCGTTGACAACGCAAGCAGAAGAGGAAGAATGAAGGAATGAAAACAAAAAATTGCTGTTAAAATATATAAACGTGTTTTATTTTATGATAGCTCTTTGTCAGCAGGCACACACACACATACACACACATGCACACACTGTGCTTGACAGGCTGCGGGGACTGGGAATTGCATTGAAGATGGCTTGTGGGAGGGAGGAGGAGTATGGGGGGAAATAGTGCTGGTAAATGTACAGCCAGAGAGACAGATGGACAGACAGACGGCGAGTGGAGGCGGCACAAATAGACCGCACCAAGTGAGACCAGACTGACAGAGAGACACACGCACGACATGACTGTAACATGTAATTATTTTTCAATAAAAACCCAAGGCAAGGAAAAACAAGCAACAAAACAACAGCAACAACAACAACAACAACAACAGCAACAATGAGGCCATGCAAACGGCGAAAACAGCGATGACAACATGGCGTATGAGTGTCCGAAGTGAAAAATAAAATAAAGCAAATTGATTGCAACAAAAGCTATGCGACACTGCAAATACACTGCACAAAAGATATATTAAACACAATGCAAAAATATTTAAGTTAATCCTAAGACAAATATAATTTTTAAAAATAATTTTGTGCTGAAAAAAAAAAAAGTTGCTCCAACTTATTATTTTGGAAATACTCGCATTGTTAATTTTACATTTTAACATCTCATTGTTTTGTTGTTTTCTAAAACACTGAAAACTTTTCTAACTAGTTAAAACTTTGATTATGTGTTTCTCTATGCATATCCTCAACAACTTAAGTTCATAGCAAAGCGAAGACTTTAATAAAAGTGCAAATAATAATTAAATCAGGCGAAGCCCAGTTTTAAAATGATCTCAAGGATGAGGACACATGAGGCATGAAGCACCGCATACCCGAGGTAGGGTATTGAAATATGGCATACAATAATAAAATGAAATAAATATGTCTGGCATATGTATATGCGTCAGCAACAGTTACGCTATATAACGCTTGCCTGACTGCCGATGTGCAGGACTCTCTGTCTGTCCAGGCAAAAGGAGAAAAACAATAAAAATAAAAATATTAATTTGCGCGAGAGCGGAAAAGGGAATCAACAGTGGCGTTATGAGAGCACAGTGCTTGGCAGGATGAGTGGGACGGGACGGGACGGGACGGGAAGGGAAGGGATGGGGAAGGAAAGCCAAGTGGCCACAGCATTTTAACAGTGGCATTTTTTAAAAGGCTGCAACGTCGCTTGCTTGGCTTGGCTCGGCTTGGCTTGGCTCTGCTTGTTCTCTTGATTGGCCACGCCCCACTTGCAGCTGGCAAGTCTATTTTAGTCATTTATATAGAAAACAAACAAACGCGGCGGCGTGCATGAAAATTTCGAAAAGAAATGGCGTATGACATCCGTCTCCCCCTCCCCCTTTCCCCGCTCATCGCAATCACCTCTGTCCATGCGAAACTTTTCTTTTAGCCGAGCTTTATTTTTCTGCGACTGACAGCAGCAGCAGCAGCAGCGGCAGCAGCGGCAGCAGCAGCAATGTCGACAACAGCGACAACAACAAAAGCAACAACAACAACACAATTTAAAATCCCGAATTGAGATGCCATTTTACTGAATAAACAAATTTATCAAGCAGCACAACTCACACGCACTCTGGGCACACAAAGCGAGACATAATTAAATTTTATTTTGCAAAATCAAGGCGCCTATTGTTTGCTGTTTACCGAAATGCCAATAGCTTCATTCAGACAACAGACAACAGGCAACAGGCAGCGGGAGAGCGGAAAGATGAATCAAGTTAATAAATGCGAAATGCGAACGGGTTGCCAAGCAACAAACAACACAACAAAAGTCAGCAGACCCAAAGATAAAAGGTGACGAACAACAATGCAAGCCAACCCGACAAGGAATTTGTATATGGCTGATGAATGCGACACGGCCAGGAGAGACACGGAGCAGGAGGAGTGCATAGAATCCGCATGAAATTAATAAGTATTCCATCAGTTCACTCAATTAAATTGCTCAAAGAAATATTATGCTCAATATACGCATATTTCCTGCACAGCAAAATTAAATTCACATGTGTAATGCGTGTTGCCAACTGGTTGATTAAGTTTACAAAATAGGAGAGGAGATGCAATTTTCTAAAAATACCAAAATTAATCAAATCATACATTTACATATTTATTTGTGCAAACTTACATTTAATATTGCAATATTAAATATCAGAAACTATTTTATGTCAAGAAAAAGACATAATTAAAATATAATAACTGTGAGCTCAACTGTGGCTTAAACAGAATATCTAATATATACCTAAACTAACTGTTAGACTACATAATTATTTGGCAAAAATACATAATATTTAATATACCTAAGGTCAAGTATGTCATACGACCTACGAAATGTATATTTGGATGAATCTTGGTCTATTGTTCATCTACATCTAAATTAAATTTATTATCTCTACAAATATTGCAAATCTCAAAAAAAATTATTGGCGAAGTATAAAATAAAATTAAATTCATATGTTTTACTGTGATCGTAACTACTGTTTTTCATTTCAACTGTATACAATTCGATTAAATCAAAATATTGAAGTTTTTTTAAGCAAATAAAAGAAAAGACCATCTTCGCTCTCCACAAAATGGCGACATTTTGTATAAGTTTCTGTTTCGTTGCTTGCTTCTTGTGAAATATGAATTGCGTAGAGCGAAAATTAAATGAAGAAAAAAAGAAACGGCTAATTAATTTCATGCAAATACATATGAACTTGGCAAAAAGGAGTAATTAAGCCCCGGCTCTGATTAACAGCAAAAACAGTTTGTTTGTCCTTTCAAATGACGATACATATTTTTTGTGCTCAGCTTTGCCCGCTGTGTTGCATACTTTTGTGCGCATCAAAGCGAAATAATCAACAAATGTGCCAAACACAAGTCCACACACACATTCACACACACACACACACACACTGGCTAAGAGCGCTTACAAATGTCAATGGCAAGGCAAAGGATTAAAAAAAAGCAAACACTTTTTTGCTGATAACATGTACTTTAAAGCAGACAATCATCGGGAGCGAACTGGAGAACCAAGTGAGATCCAATTCATTTACAGTCCAGTCAACGCATTTTAATTAGCGTGGCATGAATCCTTTGACCCTCTCCCCCCCCCCCCCAATGCATCCCCCCTTGCTTGCAATGAGCTTGGCCTGCATAATGGACGTCTGTCAATTCATAAGCTGGCAACTGCCATCAATAGTTTAATCATAAAGTATAAGCGAAATGGGTAACGATAACAACCATTCAGCTGTGTGCGAGTCGCGGCATTATGTGTGGGCGGTGTTGGAGGAGGATTTAAGACAGCCTCCAAACCCATTCGCTTGGCTATGGCATTGTATGTGTTCACAGGACATCGTCCTCGGCCTATTCAATGCATAGCTGAATGTTGAATGGGAAAATATCAGAAAGCGACTAAATGCCTTTTGTGTGCTGCGCCATTGAAAAATCTTTTACCTATTGATAGATCTCTGCCCGATGCGAATGGAAAATCCCTGCTGTTTGCTGAGTGATTGGTCAGTGGTAAATTTCGCTTGAATTTCCCTGCATATAGTTATATATTATTGAGTGTGCATTTCAACGCTATTCTTTTTTTATGAATTTCAAACAAATTTTCTACACAGCCAATATTAACTTTAATTCAGGTGGCTTACATTCATACTTACAAAAAATATATTTTTAATTCGCTTACCTGGAAATAGAGCGGAAATGAATAAAATTATTTAAATCGCTGTTTAATATAAAATTTTTAAGCAAAAAATAATTATAATAATTCCCCATTCCCTCCCATGTACAAATTTCTTCTGTGATATTACATTTCTTTTTAAAGTTTATTTAAAAATTAAATTTGAATTATGAATTATTTTTAAATTTTGTATTTAATAAAGTCTAACATTTTGGTATGTATATATATTTTGTAATAACACTGTTTTTTTTTAAATACTTGTCACAATAGCTTCAAAGTCAAAGCTCAAGAAATAGAAACAGTCGTCTCGATTTTAGAGGTGCGGTGAAGTTGGGGGGGATGTAACAAAAATGTCAAAGCCATTGCCTGTTGCGAACATTTCACGGCTCTGTTGGCAATATCAAAAAACCGGAAACCTGTGAAACCTGTGAAACACGCGATCCTAATTAAATTCATATGAATCGCTCTCTCAGTCTCTGGAAAATCTTTGAAATTTAAATTAAGCCCAAACTGAAGCAGGGGTGACTGATGTGTGGAGCACGGTTGTTGGGAGAGGGGAGGGAAGAGGCAATGGCAAACAACGGTGACTATTTCATGCATATATATGTATGTGCTGCATGCTTCTGGCAAGGACATGCCACGTATGTGCCTACACCTACACACGTACATAGCTGCCTGTCAGTGGCGCCGTTTGAGGTTAAGTTTTTGAGCTGACAAAGCATTGCAATTGCAACGGCAACGGCAGTGGCAGTGGCAGTGGCAGTGGCAGTGGCAGAGGCGGCAAAAGCGACAGCGACGCGTCAGCGAAGACCACGACGTCGGATATCCTGGCAACGTGCTCCCAGCTCCCAGCTCCCTAAGTGATTGTCTCCTCGAGTCGAATGGGTGCGTTGGTGATGAAGGCAGAAGCAGTGGGCCGCCATTAATTCACGACTTGTAATTTCCTCACTTCAACTGCAAGCGACGATGATGATGACGACGATGACGTCGTCTCACGTGAGGGCCCAAAAACTGCTTTTGACTATCAATTAAAGACAGTCTGGCTGCCTGGCTGCCGGGCTGCCTGGCTGGCTGACTGACTGCCTCTGCATCCTGTGAATGCTGCCAAAAACTATGTTGGGGCAACTTTGCCTTGCACTTTGCATGTGTCACCTAATTAAAATTTTGCGCAAGCGACCATTTCAAGTCTATTAATTACCTAGACTTGCACATCAGACCAAGACAAAGTCCCCTCGTTCTCGTTGTCGTTGTCGTTGCCGTTGTCCAGGCCACCTTTTGTTGCATACCAACTCCAATCATCGCTGCTTTCCCATGCGTTGTGCGGCCAAATGCAATCACTCGCCTTCAATTTTCACACCCATTGTCAACAAAAATCTGTGCAACTGCGACAGGACCCCCCATCATTATACTGAGTGATGAATGCCTGCTGGATGTGCTTCTATGTGGGTGCGTGAGTGTGTTAAGTCACAGCCTCATTGTCCTAGAAGCGTACGCAACATTTCATTCAGAGATCGCCTTCTTCGTCGTCGTCGTCGTCGTCGTCACTTGCAGAACTTGGCAGTAATTTTGAGCTGTGCGCACCACCAGAGCAACAGCCTGAAAGAATATGACTCGACAGGGAAGGGTGGGAGCTGTTGGATGAGGCAGAGGGCTTTTGTGGACAGGGCACAGACCAATGCGTGCAGCCGCAACATTTGCGAACAGACGAATAAGAGGCAGAGTAAAGCTCACAATTGGGACTCAGCTGCAGTGCACTGCGAAAAAAAGGAGTTTCAGCAATGTAAAATTTATATTTAATGTTCTAGTAAATAACTGTCTGAAATATGTAAATGTGTTTGCTGATCATCAGAACCAAACATTATGTGCAAAAAGCTATATTTGAAGGGGATAACTTGTCAACTTGGTATTTGGTATCTAGTAAGTCTATTTATTTTAGGTATCTACTTTGTTAAACTGTTTATTTAATTATACATCGGGCACTCAAAGGAGAAATCGAGTGAAATGTAATAAATTAATTTGATAATATTTTTATATTTTCAAAAATATCTGATACCAAAATCTGATAAATAATTTCTACAACTATGATCATTAAACCACTGAATCATTTTCTTTGACCAATTATCATGTTGACATTGCAGCAGTCAAAATTAATTTACTTTATTCACAAGGATTTAGCGGTTCCTCTTCGATCAAAGTCGATATTATATATATTATATATATAGTTTATTAGTGTATTTTATAGTATATTACAGATGTAATGTTGCACTCTTAGTACTACATCACTAGTGGCTTCTTACAATGAATCTGTTTATTTGTTTGTTGGGCTTATTATCTCGCTTTATTTTCATTATTTTGCCGCAACGAACTTAACTATATATATATTTGTTTACTCTTAACTTGTTCTGTTAATTTTATCTTATTTGTAAGTGAATCCTTTTCCGATATTTTGAAATATCTATTCTTGATATGTACGTTTCTTGTTGGTTTTTTCGTCAGTGTATCTTTGTTACACAGCCTTTGTGCAGCTCAAAATGTGTCGGTGATTTACAACAATGTCGCCTACACAAATTTTCCAAATGTGTTTTTGCCACGAAAGCAAACACACACACACACACACACACACACGCACACACACGCACACACACGCACACACACGCAGGCACATACGTTGACACGCATGTTGCAGTTGGTGTCTAAACTGCATGCGAATGCGTGAGTTGCCTGCCCCTTTGGCCAGCACGTTTTATGCCCCTCGTCGGAGTCCATGTCGCCCACACAAATACACACACACACACACACACATACACTCGCACACACATGCATGTGCTTCTAGAGTGCGACTTTATTAGCGGAAGTGCTTTATTTAAGCTACAGAGCCAGGGACAACGAGACACAGGCAGAGGTAGTGGCAGTGGCAAGTCCTGGCAGTCAGCCAGGATTCGGCGTGAAGTCGTTTGTAATACGGCCACGTAGCCTAGGTTGGGGCCAAAAGCGCATGGCAGGCATTTTACTTGAAGGAAATTGCATTTTCGACATTTTTCACACTTGCCAGCAACAGCAAAAGCAGCAGCAGCAGCAGCAGCAGCAGCAACAACAGCAGGCAATAGAGTTGCGTTGTCAGCCAGCAAAAAGGCACAACACAACATCTAAACAACAGTTGCTGCAGCAGGAGAGAGAAGCGGTGGCAGAGGCAGGCTGCAGAGGGCCACTAGATACTTTGCATGCAGGCGGGACAACGTTTGACTCTTGCTGCTGCTGCTGTTGTTGTTGCTGTTGTTGCTGTTGTGCCTTTCGGTTTTTGTCACACTTGGCCAAAAGGTGTCAAAGGTGCATTTGCTGTTTTTGTGTGTTTGTGTGTTTGTTGTGCTTGTTGAAGTTGTTGCTGGTGTTGTTGCGACTGCGTGTGTGGCATTTCCGTTCATTTGTTTTACTTTGGCAAAGGGAAATGCGCAAAAAGCGCAATCAAAGCGGAAATGAAATTTGCAGGAAGTAGCAAAACAAAAAAAACGAAATCAGAAAATTCTGAATACTGAATTTTAAACACACACACTCACACACACACACACACACAAGAGTCGCGACAAAGGACTAGGCAGAAGGCGCCTCGCAAAAGCGTTTGCGATTTAATACAATTTTGAAATGCCTTTGGCCTTCTAGGCCAATTTGTGCTCTGGCCCTGGGCTGCATGGCAGCGATAACACAACACCAACCAACCAACCAGCCAACCAACTAGCCAAAGCCAAAGCAAAATCGTTGCCTGCTGCATTAGAGCGCAGCGAGGCGTCAACTTGTCGGAGTTGGGGAACCGGGAGGATGGATATGGCGAATGGCGACATTATTGTCAACGCTTTACAATGGGATGCCCTGGATGGGGTCAGAAGACGGGAGTGTTGTGCAGTGCCAACCAGTGCTGACCAACTAGTGCATTGACAGTGCGATACATTCTTGCAATGATTTGGCTTGGCTTCTGGTCATTTTAATTTGAGCAGAAGGTTCCTGGAGCGATACTTGAAAAAAGCGGGTGGATAGCTAAAAAAAACATTAAATATGTAAAGAAAACTAAGATGACTTAACGGAACTCTTAAATGAAGATATACAAATATATTGTAAAGACTACTCTTGATCATATTAACAACAAATCAAATATAATGCAAGAAACCAAAAAACAGTTAAAAATAAATCCTTATTCTTCTACACTTTAAGATTGGCAAATATAGCTCCACTCCACTGCTGTAACTCTATCAAAACAAATGCTTTTCCGTTCATGGTTTACCCTTCAGCATAGTTTTGTATTTAAATTTTAAAAGACAATATTTGTGCAAAGTTTTTGTTTAAATTTTCCATTAATCTATAATAATTTCTCAATTCAGCTGGCAAATTTTATTAGGTTTATTCACTGCATTCAATTAAATTCCCATTCGCTTTAAGTGCTGCCAGAAAAACACATGGCCCAAAACCCTTTCATAACAGTAAAATCAAAGCCATGGGCTTAACATAAAAATTAATTAAAAGAACTTGCTAATATTTTGCAGTCCGTCTTGCGTCCACCTGCCGTTCAAAATCGGGGGTTGCAGCCGGATTGCCTCAAGCTGTATTTGTTGAATGTTTGCTTTCCCTCGCCTTTCCTTTCCTCCCCCCAACTCATAAAGTCAACTGCAGCTGTATGACAAACAGACAGATGGACAGACAGACAGACGGACGGCAGGAGAAGGTAAGGGAAACAGAGACAGACAACAACGACAACAGAAATACTGTGTCGATGTTGGAGAGGGGAGAGAGGAGGATCCATGTATGTGTTTGTGTGTGTGTGTGTGTGTGTGTGTGTGTGGAGCAGACGACAGGCGTTGAGTTCGTTGGACATTTTGTGAGCTGCTACGTTTATTTATTTATATATATGAGTGAGAAGAGAGAAATAATGTTTGGGGCAGGGATGCACAATGCAACATTGTTGTCAGCAGCAACATCAGCATGTTGCATTTATGAAATCCTTTTATCTTTTAGGTTTAATGGTAGCAAACATAAATGGACGAAGGGCGTGGCAGGGCTATCACAAAAAGCTCTTTTTGGCAGCAATATTGTCAGACATGGTTACATGCCAACTGCGTTTTCCCCACTCTTTCCCTAACAGGGTTGTCACCTTGGGTGTCATTAATGCATGTGACATTTTCATTACAACTAGTCTTTCTTTTTAGGATTTGTCACTTTTCGGCTGTTGCAAAAACCCTCATAATATTACGTCAGCAAAGATTTTAATGTGAGGCCAAGATATAAGTTTTAAGAGAGATTATGTGAACCATCCGAGATGATCAGCAGCAACAGGAGATAAGTGGAAAAGATTTCTATCAACGTAAGGTAGGTAACAGGCTTATAGTGACGTATTAGGTAGTCTGTCACATAACAGCTGTAATATAACAGCTATGTACTTAACGTATGATATCGATATCGATCAGCTGCTCGAAGAGATAGGAATTTAATCGTTGTGAGTAAATAAAGTGAGTGTTTGAAAAAAATATAATTTCTCTTAAATTATTACTGCCCATTATTATAGCTCATGATTTCAACTACTAAATTATTCAATGTAAATTTAGTTTCTTATTTATTCCAAGACTTTTCTAAACTTAGATTTTCTTTGTATTTACCCAACCCATTTGACTGTCCACTTATCCCTTGATCCAGGTTTATGCCACGCATTTACATTTCAATCTTTATCCCTATTAAATATCAGTTTACCCCATCTAGCTCAACTTGCTTTTGCTTTTGCTTTTCCTTTGCTTTTCCTTTTACCTTCCAATCAATTGTAATCGCTGCTTTGCTCTCCTACGTCATAAGCTTGTGGACCGAGTCAATGCGTCAGCCTTAACTCTTGCATCCCCCACCCTATCATTCAATGTAAGCCAAAATCCCTTGTGCAAATAGCCAACAAATAGTTTTACTGTCTCTCATCAACATTGGAGCCAAACAAACAACTATTGTAATCACAAAATCGGAAAAGCGAAAACGAGAGCAAGAATACAAAATAAATTTAGCAATAGTCGGCCAGAGAGAGAGAGAGAGAGAGAAGGAGAGAGCGCCCAGCTGCCACGCCCCCATAACTCACACTTGAGCGCATTTATTTGCTTAAGTATAAAATTTACATTCCATTAAACAAATTATTTTCTCAAACTGTTCGAAGGAGCGCAGCGGGGGAGGAGTGTGGAGCACAGTTTGCTGTTCCATAAGATAACTAATACTTTTTGCATGGCAATTATTTGTTTTCTATTTCCGCAAGGACTACCCACTCGAGTCCTCTCAACCACTGCCCACCATTTTCTTTTTTCCTTTTTTAATAACTTAAGCCAAGCCAACATGTCGCTTTTAGTCCTTGCTGCTGTTGTTGTCCCGTGTGTGTTGTTGTTGTGCTGTTATCCTTTCTGCGCCATTGGCAATGCACGACCACTTGCGAGAGTCGCCTCCTGGGCGCACCTGCAATGTCAACATTGACACGCCCATCCACACACACACACACACACACACACACACACGCACACATAGCCCATGAGGTTAGCAACGTTCTCGCACGCCTCAACGGTTCAATTGTCTTAATTTCCTTGTGCTGGCATTTTGTTTGTCCAAGTCCAAGACGAGCGCGCATCGTCACGCCTGCTCCTGCTCGTGCTGCTCCTACTCGTGCCTGTCCTCATCCTCATCCTCATCCTCATCCCCATGATGTTTGTCTGCCCTTTTGCGTTGGCGTCCTTGCGGTTACCGTTTGGCATTGCAGCTGTCAGTGGCTCGTTGCTGGCCCATGTTGTCCTTCCTTCCACATTGCGCCGTACGTTTTCTGTTTCGGACAATGTGGCTCCAATTTTGACACATTCAAGCGGCGACGCCGGGACCAGCGTCAGTCCACCACCTCACCCAACACCTCGACCTGCTGTGGGGCGCCCCTTCATTATTTTGTCTCACCCAGCAGCAGCAGCAGCAGGAGCAGTGGCAGCAACCAATGCGTTATGCTTCCTTCTGCTGTTGCCCATTCATTATTTGTCAATGTCAGAGTCGGAGTCAGTCCGTCAGCTTTTGCTGCTCCTGCCTCAGCTACGGCTTTAGCTCCTGCTGCGTCTTCGTCTGTGTTTGCGTTTTGTCAAAATGGAAATGAAGAAAATTTGCACGGTCGCTGCACTTGTGGCATTTTTCCAACGCGGACGTTTAGGTGTTCGCATGTCCTTTTTAATCATTTCTGTTTTCTTTTTTTTTTGCAGCCCCGTTTTCGTCCTCGTTTTGTGTGTTCGCTTGCGTTTTGCATTGTTTTTGGTGCATTTTTGCACGCTCTTTACTCTTTGTCCCTCGCTTGTCATTTGTCCTGCATTTTTATGCGTATTTCAAAAGTCCTGTGCGAGTCCTGGGCAAGTCCTGCGCTCATTTGTTGCGTGCAACCATTTGAAATGCGACAACTTTTTGCACAGCTACTCTGAGCAATGTTGTTGTTGTTGTTGTTGTTGCTGCTGCTGCTGCTGCTGCTGCTACGTGCAGTTCATTTATTATGTTGACACTTTGAAATTAACTAAGGAAATGAAATAAATTGATGTGACTTTATGAAGTGCGCGCGAACTGTCCTGCCATCCAAATTGCGCCCCAACCCCCTCCAGGCCAACCCCATCAGCTGACTGACTGTCTGACTGTCTGACTGGACTGTCATTTCCAGAGGAAGGCGCTTAAAGTTTCGCAGTTGTCTACTTTGCTGTTGGGGCTCTGCTAATTAAAGATGCTGATGAGCTTCCAAGCGAAGAAGAGTTTATTTATAATGGCTAAAAATAGATACTGTGTATTCGTAATCCAATAAGTAGAGCTGACTACTAATTGTAATGTTCAACATTGGGAAAGGGAACACATGAATATATTCATAGCCACAAGCAATGTGTATCAGAGGATTCTCTTTTTTAAGTAATTAATAATAATAAGTGTTGGCTTTTGAAGTACTTATAAATAGCTAATAATTACTTGTATACCTGCTTTTAATGATTGTCACTCGTATGATAAAAAAAATGATTATCGATGTTGTGCATTCAATTAATTTTATTCTGTTTACCAGCTGCAAATGTGCTTATCAATCTGAATAAAGGAAAAAACATGGTGTTTAATGCACTTTTCGAATGCAATTAGTGCCACAAACTGTAAACATATTAAATGACAATTAATTTGTTGTCATTCAACTGCAAAATTGCTAATCAAACAGCTAAAATGCATTAACATTAATGCACTGAGTGTTGACCGCAACGCGAAAAATCTAGAAAAAACAAAAGTAAATGAGTAAATAACTCGTTCCATCGCTAATGACACTGGTCGAATTTTTCACTAAAATATGTATTAATTATTTCTTAAAAAAAAATAAAATGTCACTTTAGATTCCCTTACAATTTTCATACAATTTTCACTTATTCCGACTGAAATATTGATATTATTTCATTTAGTTCAACTCGTATAGGTTTTTTTTTTTATTTGTGGATTATTTATTAGAAATAAAGATGTTTGCGATTAAAATGGTTTCAAGTATTTCAATACTTTTTGCACATTTGCTTTAGCTTAATGTTTAGGCTAATTTGATGGCGTCGACACTGTACCTCATCCATCACGTGGTCAACATGATGTCAGGCTTCAATTAACCAATGCTGGGTTAGGTTTTTTGCTTTTATTACCGGCCGCTTAATCTAAAATTCAACAGCTAATTAGTGCGCTTGGCTACTAAATGTGGCTTTGAGCCGAAAATGCGCTGGCAAAAAAGAAATAACAAAAATTACGCGCGAGTTTCGGTTGGCCCGCCAGGTCTGGTAATCCTCATTAAATAGTTAAATTCAAATTAATTAAATTGCCACAAATCAATTATAAATAAGCATCGTAATTAGAAGACCTCAACGGCTCCCGACCCAGATACAGAGCCATTAGCTTCAGGTCAGATTCGTGCTTGTTCCCATCGCCAGTTGAGAGTGTTGCCTGTTGCCTGTTGCATGTACATTATGACTCGTTGTTGGCAGCATTTCAATTAGTTTAACAGGCCAAGCCAAACATTAAAAAAAAATAGAAAACATAATAAAAGTAATCCCACGGCACTTGACCAGGACACGCAATGCGCTGGCAACACAAATTTAAATGCACTTGACCCGTGTCCCGTTTTCCCAGTGGATCCATGCAAAGTGCTTGCCGGGTTTTGCTTGCGATTTTGCAATCGTTCGCCGACTGCAAAACATCATCGAATTGAATACAAGCCTGGCTGACAAATGCAGCTTCTGCATTACAGCAGCACGAACGACAACAGTTGACAATAACTTAATCACTTAGCATTATGCAAATTTAATTATTATCACTTCATCATCGGCAACATCGACACGAATGAAAAGCGTCCCTTGCCGCTGACTACCCCTCTCATGTAGCCCGTCTCCCAAAGGTGGCTGGTTCGTGTTTTATTCATGGCATTGATGGCTATCAGGCAAATGGCTGCAGGGCAGTTTCATATTGGAATTGGGGCTCTTTTTCCCTCTTCCGACACTTGTATCACTCATTATCATTGTATTTTGCTGTTTTGTTGTTGCTGCCGCTTTCAACATAATCTGATATTGCCGTTGTTTGTGCAGTCGTTCAGTTGACACCAATCCATCCCCTCAACGTTAGCGAGAATGTTGCAACACTACAATGTATTAGCATGTAATTACTTTGTACATCATTTTGTCGTTTTATACAATTTTGGCATTGACTGCATTCATTACCATTTAGCGAATTCGTCAACTTTTATTTACATAATATTTTGATATGATTGTAATTTGATGAGATGGCAAAAAAGCGAAATTTTCGATACCTGTCGCAAAGTTGATTTCTATGGATTATATAATACCTTGCAGCATTTCCCCTTTAAAGCCAAAACTTTAGCTAGCCAAATAAATCTTTGCTTTAGCAAGCGAAAATTTAACTTTTCACGGCATTGAAATGGCATAGTTTTAATAGACCATTAAAAGCTCCAGTCCATATGTACTAGCCATAATTTTAGTTGGCCTAGAGAACGTTGGTTTTTTATTAAGTTTAGCGAAGGCAGCGTTATGTGCACCATTTGAGCGTTTTATTTGCACATAATCTACTTGGGCTCCTCCATTAAAGTGTCTAAAAGTGCCCTCTGCACAATGGCACATTCTCATTTTTTACAGCCTCGTGTAGTTTATTTAAAATGCCATTAAGTGCAAAAACAATTTCAGCATTCGTTTGCTTGCTGTTCCCGTTTTTATGTTGATTATTAGAGTAACGGTAATACAACCGGGAAACGACATGAGCTCTGAACAAGAAAATACCCTGGGAAAATTATATTTAAATAATTGTTATATTTATATATTTATTTAAGACAAATCTCCCTCTTCAATTTCAACCTAAAGTGTCTTGCAATCCTTAAAACACTTTTTTGTTGGCTACCCTATTAGACTCTTTTTGAAAAGAAAGTACGTTCCTTGTGGTATTATGCCACAATATGATGCCAATCCGCACATAAAGTCAATATGCCTCACGTCTGCGTTTGTACGGCGGGCACAAACAGCCAGGGGGCAGTTGGAAATAGGAGAAACACAAACATTTTGATTTAAGATCGCCAAATGAATGCAGTGATGGTGCCAGGGAAATCATGATATACAACTAGCAAAAGGACCCAGGCGGAGCCATTAAAAAGCGAGTACACTCAACACAAACACACACACTAACACACACACACACACACGTGTTAAGGTGAGAAAATATGCAACCAAAAAGTGGCAGGCAAAAATAGTGCCGAGTGCCAAATGTATTGTAGTAATAACAATAAAAGCAACTGCTACAGCTACAGCTACAGGGGACTACGACTACGGTTGCGGCTCAGAGCTCGGCTCGCATCAGTGGCAACAACAAGTTGCACGTGCTTTCAACTTAATAACGTGGCTTTTATTTTTACGGGCTGAGGCAACAACGACAACAGCAACAACAATAAACACGACAAGACTACAAAAAAAAGAGCAACAACCAAAGGTTGAGGTGTATATTAAAACCTCAGCAGCAAAGATTCGCTCCCCAATCTTACTCTCCCTCTCGCTCTCCCTCTCTCTCTCTCTCTCTCTCTATGGCTTATTCGCTGTCTCAGTCTCACTCCGTTTGAGACTATCAAAGCGTCAGCATCGACAAACTACCTACAACAACAACAATAGCTCTGGCCACACTTCGCACCTTTTTTGCATTTTGCGGGGTGTGCGGGTGAATTAAAAAAAGAGAAGCAAAATAACAACAAAAAAAGGACAACAGCAGCAGCAGAAGCAGCAGCAGAAGCAGCAGCAGCACACAAAGAGAGCACACACAAAATGGCGGAACGTTGCGGATTTTACGCACGGCAAACAAACTACGCGCGCGTACACAACAACAAGAAAATGCACTCAGGCTTAGTGTCGGTCGACGGCGACGGCGACGGCGACGTTCTCATCATTTGCCCCCTCCCCCCCTCCCTTCAGCTAACAACTCCCATTTGAACCCCCTATTGCTGCTGCTGCTGCTGCTTGCACCTTTTTATAGTCGTAGCGGACGCATTGGTATTGAGCGTATGTGTGTGGGTGTGTGTGAGTGTGTGTGTGTGGGTGCAAACTTTTTGAGGTCTGCTTTGGTAAGTGCTGCTGCGGACCGCAGCTTAGTTACGTTGAGGTTGACTGCGTCTCTCAGCAGCAACGGCAGTAGCAGCGGCAGCAGCTAGACAGAGAGCGGCAGTTAGTGTTACCTGTGCAGCAAGCTAACTCATAACCCATGCCCCAAACGCAATGTGGTCAGATATGGCAGACATTTGCCGTGTAGGTGATTGCAGCGTTGGCTATTTGAAGATTTAAAATTGGTTCAGCTTTATTGCAAGAGAATTTGTCGCCAAAGATATTCTCCTCGAATTCTCCTCAGCTCTTGTGGAACCATAAAACCAAAAGGATCTGCTGAGAGGTTCAAAATTAATTGATCAATTTTCTCGCCACTCACTTTTTTTGAGGATTAAAATCATTTTGCATCTATTATTTACAACTTTCATTTTGATGCAATCGCAGCTTCTATGGTGGTTTGCAGATAACCACTGTCAAAGTAGATAAAATTTCATTATTTTGACACAGTCGAAAGGAATCCACACAGGGATCCACTTAGGGATCTCCAAGCCGGTCGTAAAAACTCGATCTCGAAATGTTGCTACCTGCTAGACAAGGTTTTTTATATGGAGATTTACATTATCGATCATTTTTTTGATTGATATGTAAAGTGTAAAGAGCTCATTGGGAATAAAGTAAAGTGAGCAGACGTGATTCAAGGAAATATAATTTACAGACTGCTAAAGGAAGTATTTTTATATAAAATCTAGCGTTTTTTTTTTCTTAAAAATAAATTTGACTACCACAAAACTAAACAAAAATCACGAAATTCGCAAGCAGCCCACAGATTTTGTTGTAGCGCAGTTCGGGCCCTGTACGTAAGTAAGTAACTCTTTTTTAACCTGGCTTTGTATGGAGATGAGCTCACCCACAGATTTATGTTTGAAATAATTTATAGAAAAAATACAAGATTAAATAAAATGGAATTACGACTAGCGGTAGCTCACTGCAGCAGCAGAGGCAGCAGCACCTCTTGCGTAGCGTTGACGTCGACGTCTATCCTATTAAATGTCCATTTGGCGTTTTGTTATGGGAGTTGTTTGCGCAACTTTCATCCATTTAATTTTGTAATATTTTTTTCTCAATTTATTTTTTTTTTTCTGTTATGTGAGTGAGTTGCAGGCAGCGTCCAACATCATTAAAAAACTGTCATTAGCAGTTGAGTACATGAAAACTGAATTTTCATTACGTTGCTGGTCGAGCCAGCAAAAAATAAAAAATTGCTATAAAAGCTATAGTCATGTTGGGGACGAGTTTTTATATTTTTTTCCTTACTCGCTTCCTTTTCGCATTTCAATAATTGTGGATGTTGTTTTTATAATCGAATTTTAAGCATGTGTGTGTATGTGTAGGTGTGTGTGGTTGTGCGAGAGTGAGTGCCTTCGTTGGAGTCCTGTTCGGAACATTTAAGTAAGCCTGTCGTAGTTTATCAATGTATCGGCTGTTAAGTATGCAACAGATGTCCTCTCTATTTTAATAGGGAATGACCTCGAGGGGAAATTATATGAAAACATATCTGACATAAATGTCAATGTATACTTTATATTATCGTATCATATTAGATGAAAAACATAAAAATTGAGTGTAGGGTAGAATCAATTCTGTCATGTTCAATGTTCAAAATTAAAATAAAATGTATCTAATAATAATAAGCTAAAATTCAACAAATCACTAAAATATTAAGCCCATAAGAGACTATAAATATTTGTGTTTTCAAGTACTTAAGCTTGACTTATTTTGAGGAAACGCTAAGGAGTTTATGAGTATGTCAAATATATTTCTATGACAACTGTGGTGATGATAATAAGATAAATACGTGAAAGCGAAGCATTAACTTCAAAAGGATGCTTGTTGTCTTTCAAGTGAATGTGATTTTATTATGGGAGAAGCTTATGCATAACTCATCCAAACAGAACATACAAGTTTAATTCTAAGCTCTTGTTAAATGAGCTGTTGACTATATCCATAAGTATATCCCCTGTTCCGGAGCAGAATGCCTTATTTAACACTTTGAATTGCTGTTACTGTAGTTTGTCAGTTTATCGTCTATACACATTTTAACACTTCCGCTTGTCAGTCGTCAAATGTAATTAATATCCTGTTACACTTTGTTCGACTAGCCCGAAGCGTTTTTTAAAATTAATTACCAGCTGTAGTGTGCAGACAACACGAAAATGTTGACAACGTTGTTACTAAGCCCCAGACATTTAACATACAAACACAATCTAAAATCCATGCGACTAATGCCGAGCTGTCAGCTCATTATTATCAACAGTTTGGCCATTGTTGTTGCCATTGAAAGACTGTCTCTTCTATATATACACATATATATACATATGTAAATGTATGTAAGCACGATTATATAGGAGTAGTAAATGTATGCGTATTCAAATCGAGCCAAGAACCCACTCAACCAAATTAACACTTTGGTTGTGAATGCAGAAGAAGATACACAAATAGATTGAGTGAAATTGAGAGACTGAGTGAGTGAAGGGGAGGAGGAGGCCATAGGGCAGCATGGTAGATAATGCTCAAAGGCATTATTGTCAATATGAGAGGAAAATGTTGCAATCTTAATCTGTAATCAACATAAAATTCAGTCAGTGGAAAATGTCATCACGGCGATACGAGAGCAAGATAGATAGATATACAGATAGATAGATGGCGAGACAACAGCAGGGAAGTACAAAAAAGAGAGAGAGAGAGAGAGAGAGCGAGTGGGAGAGGAGAGATGAAGGGATGTTAGGTGGACAACTTGGGGTTACGACAATTCAATCACAGCTTGGCCAAATCAACAGTCGACCATTTGGCCAGTCAGCCCCATCAGTCAGCACAGCCCCGCCCCCTTTCCTCGTCCAGCAGCCTAAGGCAAATTTGTTGCGGTTCTTTGTTACTTTGATTTCGTATAGATTTTGAGCTTAAAGCGGACAGACAGCAGCTGAATGAAAAGCAAGAGCAGCACTTGTAATACCCTGTAGCCAAGGACTATTTAAACTGATTTTTTAAACTCAGAAAGAATATTTGTTTGAGCTAGTAAATTTAGTATATACTAATTCTTAACATTTAGCACATTTATAGTTCAATAATACATAAAGTATTAAGTATGTTAATAGAGTATCTGCAAGTTGAGTACTCATATTTCTATGATTTACAGCCTGCTGCTGGTGACTTGTTGAAGTCAACAGACAAAGCAGAAAACTTGCCTGTAAATGATACGGCAACAGCATCTTGGCAGCAACAACAATTAAATCAAGTGCAATTTCAACACAAATATTTTAAAGTCTTAACCACACACACGGACACAGCACTCACACACACTCGTAGCCACTGAGAAGTTGCGAAATATTTGTCATGCCTGGCACGGACACTCACACATACACAAATGCACACACACACACACACACACACTAACAGATAGGACACGAAGAAGTCGTCGCCGTCATTGTTGTCACAGACACCCTGTGGCCAACCGCAAAGAGACATGGCCGAATAGTGACATGGCCTTACTAGACAGTTGTCAAATGCACACACAAACACACACACACACACACACACACACGCACACTCATACACAGGGATCTTCACACACTTGAGCTGAATATCTCAGAATATCTAGCTGCATGCATGTGTATGAAATGCTTAAAATTCATTACATTTCTGTGCAATTTGTTTTTGATTTTTCATTTCATTTCCCGGCAATATTTATATGACGAATATAAATCCCTCTCCATGCCCCCAAACGTCTGCCACAATCCGCAAATTGCCAGCTGCGCTCCTTTTTGATTGCCTGCGCCAAAATATTTGTTCGTCAAAAGGTACAGATAGAGAGAGAGAGAGAGAGAGAGAGGGAGATATAGATAGATAGAGAGAAAGAAGAGAGGCAGAAGTACAAAAAAAGGCACATCAACTTGAATAGCTTCGTCCTGTCAGGTATCAACTTGTAGCATGCCGCAAAATATTCGTCGCGCTTCATATCCCCAGGGAAATCAAACATTTCATAATTAGTCATTGGCGGCGTCCTCGCGTTCTGGCGTCGAGTCGCTTCCACGGCTGAGTTATGAATTCATATTTTCAGTGGGAGTCCAGTTGATGGAAGGGACAGGCAGGGGTGGCAGAGGACCTGCGACGACCCTGAGCAAATGGCAATTAAAAAATCGTTGCGCGTTTCTGGTTTTGGCCACTGAGGCTCTGAGGCGTATTGAAATTGCTTCTCAAAATCGAAATTGGCACTGGACACGAGAACACGGGGGGTCACAGGAAATCATGGCACAGCACAGCACAGCCAAATCCAAAGCCAAAGCCCAACTCAAAGCACAAAGTAAGCTATTTGCTCGCGGCGGCTGTGTTGCCAGCATGCAAAACTAAAGGGAAATCTAGTTTAATTTTTTAATACAAACGCAGTCAAAGAGTGGACATGAAAGTTGATCAGCAAAGGGACCGCCACAAAAGGGAGGACGCAGGTAAAATAGCCACCAGCCAGGGGTAAAACACAAGTAAAACTGAGAAAAACGCAGAGGCGCCGTTTATAAAAAATATGACATACAACAAGAACTCAAAGATGGTTTTAAATTGCACATATTGCGTATTGATAATATTAGTTTCTTGATAAATCCTCATAGATCTTCATATTGGGTCTTCTATTCCGACATAAATATAATTAAATTGAGCGATCTAGCGTAGCCCTGATTTAAATTTAATCGCCATCCCTGGACAAAAACTGTTGAGCTATTTGTGTTTTTGCAGTGATTGCAGTGATGCAATTCATCGTTCGATTTTGTAACTTCCCCTCAACGCTCCCAGCATCAGCATAAATAGTAACAACAGCAGCAAAAGCAACAGGAAAGTTGATTTGTTTTGCCACATGTATAAATGAGAGGCAGAGAGGGAGAGGGAGAGAGAGAGAGAGGAAAAATCGTTTTGGTGCGGCGACACAGAAAACAGTCAAAGTGCCCACAAAATGACTTTATTTTTGCTGGACACTGCTTTGGGGCTCGGATCGGTTTAGTTTGGTCGGCAGTCAGAAACAGTAAAGAACACACGGTTTTAACCCCAATACGATATCGATTGTGTGTGTGAAAATTACATAATCAAAACTAATAAATAAGAGAAGAAGAACTTGTGCAAATATTCATAAATTTATATATTGTATAATATTGAAAGGACAGCGCTTTAACAATTTTTAGTAATGCAACCAAAATATTTGCACAAATCATTTCAAACTCTCACACAATATTCAAATATGTATGAATATATGTGAAAATTGCAAAGCAATTAAATGAATTGCTTAGATAAATGCAGGGAGGGGGGTTGGCAGAGTTATTGAACAGTGGAATGAGAGGGGTGGGGAAGGGGGAAGTTGGTTGTAGTTTTAAATGCTGCTGCGGCTGTGCAGTCAACTGATGCAGTGAAGCAGTTGTAAACCGCCGCACTCACTAATAGTTCTAATTGCAAAAAGCAATTAAAACTTTCGCCGGCTCAAGGCACACACAAACACCATACACCCACGCACACACACACACACACACACACACACACGCACAGCACCCACACACTCACCAAGAAATTGTTAGAGACATCAAAGTCAAACAGCGGCAAGCGGCGGCCAAAGCACATCAATCACAAAAATTTCAAGTGTGCAAAACTTGTTTGCTGAAATGCTGCGGTGCGTATCTGAATCTGTAGCTACATGTATCTGTAAGTCACTGTGAGTCTCTCTGTGTATCTGTGTGGATCTGTGTGTGTGTGTGAGACGCTCACACACTTTATAAATTGAATTGGCATTAAGCATAAGGCAGCGCTGCTAAGTATGCTGTAAAAAGACAAGGCAGAAAATTGTTGCACGTGTGTGCGTATGTGTGTGTGTGTGTGTGTGAGTGTGAGTGTGGCTTAAGCGGAGTTTGCTGTTTGGCATTTGAAGTGCCTGCCTGGGACTCGGATCTCAAAGAGTTTAAGGTTAAGTGGTAGATTTTGCGCAAATAGAAATTGCACAGAAGGACTCAAGCTAAAAGACGCAGTCAACTTATTATCAAAGTGCTGTTGCGAATATAAGCAAATAAATCTGGAATCGCTTATGGCAATAAGTCGAAGATGTTATCTGATATGTTAAACGTATATTTTCTTAAGAGTATAGTATCTAGTAAATTTGGAAAACTAAGTAATTCACATAAAACATTCATATCATTTATTGATACTGGATTTAATTTTAGGAACTTCAAAAGATAAAAATAAATATATTTATTCATAAGAATTAGCTAGCATATCATTGCCAAAAACAGTGAATCAAATCGAGGTGAGTTAATTTATAACTTTTATATACATATTATAGTAGGAAAGGTTTCTAAACTTATCTGGTTTACGTATGGTGATTGATATTGAAAATGAGACTATTTACTTGAATCTGCAAAACTCTGCAATCTAGTCCAAATTGGAAGCCGAAACTGTACTGCAACTTGCCGCCAGAGAAGCAAGTTTCATGCCAAAGCCACCTGCAACAAAAGCAACAACAACAACAACACCATCAAAAATGAGAGAGTAGCATCATATGAAGCAACCATCAATCAGCCAGACGCAGGCAAAACGCAGCTATTGGTGGGAAACTGTTGCGATGGGGAGACATCTGTGAAGGGGGGTGACACAACAGCAACACCATCAACAACAACAACAACAACTGCAGCTGCAGCCTGGCAAAATTGTAATACATTTAACAGAATTTAATGCATTTGCCACAGACATTAATCACTGTGATGCACAGACAGGTCACAGTCAGAACCAGAACCAAAACCAGAACCAGAGACGGACACAGATCCAAAGACAGGGCCAGCAACTGAGTGCTGGGCGGGACGGGGCGGGTCTGGTGATTTTTGCCAAAGCTGCTGCTGAATTTGTTGTTCGGTTGCTTCTATTGAGCCTTGGGCCTCGACCAGAGTATCAGATATTGAAAAATTGAATATTTCATGTCCAGCAACCAGTGTATCAGATATTGAAAAATTGAAATTGTCCAGCAATATACATATACTACATATATGTACACATTTCCAAGTACACTCGGAGAAAAGAACTAATAGATAATAATATAATAAGATAATATGTATATCTTGGTACCATACATAATAGCTCAAAGAGCGCAAATATTTCAATAAATATTAATTTGTTTGTGAAAATAAAATATAAACTTTTGAAGGTTAGAATTCTGAAAAACAAAACAAAATTTTGTTTATTTAGATTTATTTAACATTATTTAATTTTAAGCGATTAAAGTTTTTCTGATTATAAGATAATATGTATATCTTGGTACCATACATAATATCTCATAGAGCGCAAATATTTCAATAAATATTAATTTGTTTGTGCAAATAAAATATAAGAATATAATTCTTAAAAAATAGAATTATGATAATTTACATTTATTTAATATTATTTTAACTTAAAGTCATTAACCTTTTTCTGATGTTTTAATGACCCTTTTTGTAATTTTGAATTTAAAAGTAAAGTAAGAAAAAATTATAATAAGTCCATGATTTATTATTCTTAATGGTAGAATGTTCTTTTAAAAACAGGGTAATTCAAGATATTTTAATTAACTAGTAATAAGACTCATTTTTGGCTCAGTGTACAGCGAATGCTGCCTGATGAGCCTTATTGGCACTAAATGCATATGCGAGGCAGACTCTGAGCACGATTCAATGCACACTTGGCTGTGAATGGTTTCTGTGTAAAAATGATGCCTCTTTGCAGTGTATATGTGTGTGTGTGTTGATGTGTGTGTGTGTGTCAGTGATTTCATTGCGTTTGTCAACATAATTGCATGTGGCCACATACATAGTTTTTGGCACAAAACTTGCGTCAAGTTATTGAATTTAAAAAAGGCTGCAATGCTTTTGAGGACTCGCATGTGTGTGTGTGTGTGTGTGTGTGTGAGTGTGAGTGTGTTTGCAAGTGTGCAGGGGTGTCTGGGTGTATGAGTGTGCAAATAGTCGAAGAGATGTGTGGAATGCAAGCCAATGGATGGCAAAAGGAAATGATGCGATACGATGCAGTTGCAGTATGAAATTTAAAACGCTCAAAGGCGTATCCATAACCAGTCAGTCAGTGAGCAGGCAAACGTAAGTCGAAGGACAAAAAAAGGACACACGATGCGAGTCGATGTGATGAGTGGAGATGATAGGAGACGGGGGCGTGGCTGCAGGGAGGGCGCTCGCCCGTTGCGCAAATATGAGCACATTGGAATGATAGACGAGGAACGAGAATGAGGACAACAATGTAGCGGGGGATTGAGAACGGAGGCAGTCAGATGTATGTGCTTTCGTGTGTGTGGTGTGTGTGTGTGGGTGTGTGTGTGTGGGTGTGTACATACACTCAAGTGCCGTTGCCATTGACGACTTGAGCGACGCGTTTATAAAGTTGACGCTGAAGCTGAAGATTTCTGACTTTTATGCAACAATTCGCATGCAAAAGACAACAGCGACTACGGCGAAAACGACGGCGACTCCGATGAGGACGACGACGACGACTACGGCTGGATATGTTACGAGCAGAGCTCTCCGTCCTCCCTCTGAGCCACTGCTAACTGTATGGCTAAAGTTGGCGCTGATATCCGCAGGCAGCGTCTGCAGCTGCCAGTGACATGCCAAGTGGATTGCCGTTTGCATACTTTTAGCCACACACACACACACACACACACACACACACATGCAAAGCAGTGTGTTACGAAGTGCACTTTTTATGCATTCTGGGCTTTGGCTGCTTCTTATCCAAGTCGTTTGTTTCGTTCCATGCAATTAGACTTTGGCAGATCAGTTGCGGCTATTACCGAAACGACGAAGAAACCCTGAAAACTTTGCAGCCATTCAAGCGTTAAGCATTTTGTTGCAACTTGCAGTCTCACTCTGTGTGTGTGTGTATGTGTGTGTGAGTCAGTGAGGCAGAACTTAATTAAAAACAGTTGCAGGCCTACATGGACGCACAATCAATAAGCAGCAAACAAAAGCAGTCTTGGCCAACAGACACAAAACACTTCTCGGAAATGTAGATAAAGAGCATTTGGGTTGATGGTTGGTAGGGGAAGGGGGGAGGCAAGTGGTGGCAATCGAAACAGCAACTCACAGGTGTCCATCTAAAAGGGTGTGTCTGGGTGTCTGCTTCAAACAATCGCTATAGAAACAGGAGATGATTAGATATCGTTGCATGGTGGATGCTCCAAGAGTGTGGATGCCCAGAATAGATTGTGAATGTGTTCCTGCTTTTGTTCCAACTGGAGCCAATAATAAAATATAATTATAATTAAGAAGAAATTATTACAATACTATTAGAATTACAATATTTGATCAAGACTCAATGTTATAATTCAACTATTTGTCACCAGCAACTATTTTAAAAACAATCGCATTATTATTGGCTGCATTAAAGTACTTTGCATAGATTTCTTATATTTTCAGAATTGTAAAATTTTTTAAAGCATTTGATTTGTATGTTGCCAAGATTGCTCGCAAATAATTTCAAGGAATTTCATCAAATATTTTGATATTTGTTTCATGCCACAACAAGAAAGTTAGTTGCTGCACCTGCGCCTATCTAACACCATTGAATTTTGATGAATTAAACAAACGTGAATAAAATCAGCAGCCTCTGCGAATAAATGAAACCAAAATCCAGCTTTGTGCGGATAATAATACATCAGTTGCTGGGTTCGTCGGACACACACACAAGGACCAACGTTGCCAACAGTCGGCCCCATGTTGCACAGTTGCCAGGACATCAATTATGTGCGCATTACAATGCCACCAACACACACACATAACGCATTTCAACAATGGATGGATGCGAAAACCAAACAAAATAATTAAAAACCCATGACAGAGGCAAACTTCATATATCGAAATTCAAATTCACATTCGAAATTCAAATCACGAGTTTGGGACACACGTTGCAGCAATAGATGCAGCTGCATGTCATGCAACACACACAATGCAACTCTCTGTTCCCTGCAAGCGACGATTTTGGTATCAAATAACACATACGCATTCGCAGGCAACCGGGCAGCCAGGCAGGAGTTGGTATCTCCTGTGGCAGAGTTTTATACTGCTCGGCAGTTTGTTACGCATACGTCGTGTTGGCCATGTCAGCCAGTCAGTCAGTCAGTCAGTCGTCAGTAAGTCCTTCGTTGCCGTCGCTCAGGCCTGGCAGGCAAAAAATGTTTGCCATTATTGCATACACTAATGAAGCTCATGTTACCCAGCTCGGTTCGAGCAGATCCACAAAGAGACAGAGAGAGAGAGAGAGAGTGTGTGTGTGCGTGTGCGTGTGAGAGAGAGAGAGAGAGAGAGAGTACCTGATATCGTGCATGGCCTCGGGGATGCTTGCCTGGTTGCTGTATGCACTGGATATGCATGATTTTTGCTTGTTGGAAATACTGATTAGACTTAATTACTGTGCAGGGAACACAGTGTGTCCAGTCTGTGTCTGTCCATCAAGTTGATAGGTTTTCAGTTGCTGGCCTCGTTTGTTCCGATGCGCATTTGGTCGGAGCAAAACTGCACGCACAAATGGATATTTTAATGCGTTCCTGTTTGCTCCGATCAAATGTTACATTATATTTTAATTAAAACATTGCCAGCTGCATCATTTGGCAAATGAATGGACAACTCCACAATTAATGCAAACAGCAAACAGCAAATAGCAAACATCAGCAGCAGCAATTTTAATTAATCTAAAAGCAAAAATGTGCAACCACTGGAAAAAATAACAAAATAACAACAAAATACAATGCCAAATACAACAACAACAACAACAATAAATAGGAGTCGCAGTCAAGTTTCACGGACAACGCGCTGACACACTTGTCGTCATCGTCGGTGTCCTTGCAACAGGCTGAGCCAAGTTTTTAGCTCGCTGCAACGCCGCGCGGTGCCTTTCATCATTTGTCTTTAGTCTGACATGCAACTCAAGTTGATTATGTATACACGCCACTCTTTACATCCGTTACACTGGTTATACCCTGTACAAGACAATGGTAGCTGAGGGTTATGATCATCCAAATAACAGGTCAAGTAATTGTAAACATTTTAGTTTATGCTTAATTCCAAGCTATAAAGGATTCATGCAAATTTTAAATTCAGGGTATTTTCAGGTCACACGTAACCAATTTTTGTTTGTATTTTTATAGAGTATTTTTAGCAAGTTTGATGGATCACAGACGGTCGGGCTTGGCATTGGTGGCAGTTCTTGGCCAAGTTGCATGCTGTTAATAGCCGCTGTTAATGGCTTTGTAATTGACCAACGGGATGGGGGCGTTCAGTTGTTTGCTGTTTGCGTTGTCTACTTACAGAATTAAATTAAAGTTCACTGGCAAAATGCTTTCCACTTACCTGAAAGTATAAATAAAATTAGAAATTAAGAATGGATTGCTTGATCTTACTTAATAATTTGAATATATTAATGCAAGAAATAAAATAAGCAACATTTAGAAAATTTATTTCTCTAATTCCTTTAAAGACATGTATCTTTTTGCTATATACAAAATATATGCATTTAATTTGTAATTTCTATTTGATAGTTTTCATTATAACAATATGTATTTATTTTAATTGCCTCTACATTAATTTAGCACTCAGCTGCATGAAAAGCCTTCACACATTAAGAGCTGAGTTTATTAGAGCAATTCAATGGCTTTTCCGCACATGCACCACACAACTCGCCACAATTATCTGACCACTAACACCAGCTGCCAGCCGCTGGCTGCAGTGCATTAATTCACAAATATTTTTAAGCTGTTTCTTTTTTTGGGAGGCAGCACCTTCAGCACCACCCACCCACCACCCAGTCAGCCATTGGGGCAGGCTTAACTTCTTTTTGTTGTTGTTGTTGTTTTTTTTTCGTTTTGTATTTAGACTACTTAATTCCTTGAATATTCAGGGGCCGCAAAGCTCAGACCAAAAAGCAGTTGTCGCTGGCAACCACAAAACTAGACACGAGTCAATGGAAGCTGGGAACTGAAGGGATATTGGCAAGAGTATTGGCCCGGATTTCGGATGCGAGTTGTGGGCTGCAGTTTCGTTGATGTGGAGCGTTTTGTAAAGCTGTGAATGGGCACTATTTTTTTTTTTTTAACACATTTTCCTTTTATTTTTTTCGTTTTCTTTTTTTTTTGGGGATACGAGCAGAAGGACGAGTATATTGAAGTGTTAAAGAAAAATGCAGTCGAGTGTGGCGAAAGGACATTACTGGCTTTTAGCGACCAGCAGCGAGAACATGAACACATCCAGCGGCAGAGGGAACGGGCCCAAAAGCGAAGACCAACACAAAATAAAATGAATGTTGTATGGCGGAGGCGGCCAGGCGGAGGCGGCCAGGCAGCTAGCATATTGAAGTGTTGAGTTGAAGTCGGAATCACAGCCAGGGGACTGGCAGTGGGAACTGGGAGAACTATGGAGAACTGGGAACGCTGGGAATCTGATGGAGCTGGCGACCAGTCGATGAGCACGCCCCACTGAAGTCGTAAGTGCCGTTCGCCACTGGATGACAATAAATTTCCATTTAATCGGATTTATTTGAAATTCTTATTTCTCTTCCTCTTCGTGTGTGTGTGTGTGTGTGAGTGTGCGTGTAAGTGCTACCTCTCTCGCTCACACACACACAATTCCTCATGGCTGCTGCTGCGGTTTTTACAGCAGTCGCGTGGCACTTGCTCCAAATTCTTTTATTGTTTTTAACGATTTCTCTGCTCGTCAGCGTCGCTGTTACAAATGACGATGTTGAAAATTTTTATTCGATGTACGTCATATTTTTTTGTGATTTTAATTTCATTTGATTTCTGCACTGTCAACTGGACTCGCGTCATAGATGAGAGGGGAGCGGAGAGAGAGGGGGCAGTGCGAAATTCACTCGACTTCGCTGATTTTTTATGCAAAGTAGGTTGTGAAGAGGCTGACGCTGTGGGCGGTTGGCCATTGCTTTTTGGCATTTTAATTAAAAATTTAAAATGGGTTCATTCAACGCCAAATGGTCTGATCGATATGGACTAACTAGATGGCTGTGATTTATGCTTTATCAGTTACAAAAGAGAGGATATAAATTAAATAAATATGGCAGCGCAATAATATTAAAATCACTGTCAAAGTACCCATTGCTTGCTTTAAACAACTTAACAAATTCAAATGTAATTGAGTTCTGTCTCCAAAATTACTTGTCCTCTAATGATAAATACTAAAGCCACAAGCTAACAAATTTTCAACCTAATTATGATATTTGAGTCCAGCACCAAATTTTGTCAACGATTAAGTTCCTCTTCAGATTTATCTAAATCTACATATAAAATTGAGTACTTACTAAAAGTAACATATTATCATCTGATTTGTTCCAGAAGTAGAATCTGAATTATGCTGCCTCTCGCATCTCATGAGCTTGAAGTTGTGCAGGATAAGTTCCGCAGATTCTTCATCTAGAAGCATTCAAAAGTGCATTTGTATGCCCACTTTTTATGTGCGGCATCTTCATCAAAAGTCACTCAAAGGCCAATCAAATGAAACATATGTAGCAACGTGAATTGGTAGCGACTTCGTCGAGGATCGCCACTCACTTAAGTGGTAATAAGAAATGGAGCTGACGTGTTGAGGACCCGCTCGTTTTGCACACTGCCCTTGCCACGTGCAATGTCATCAAAAATGCATTGCAACTGTTGTTGAGCTCCAGCTCCTAAGCTAACCCCATCTCCCTTGCGCTGCTCCCACTGCTCCCGCTGCTCCAATCTGCACCCATTCCGCATCCATTCGCATTGGCAACGACCTCAGCTGGTTTGGCAGCTTTGCCATCGTCGCGGCGTAAAAATTGCTCGCTTTGTTTGTTGTTTGTTTTGTTGACACGGCTGATGCTTTGATGCTCGACTCCAGCTGCACCACGTTCCACGCCACTTTCCTCTTAGCTGCCTGCACCCACCCCCCACGTTGCCACGTTGCCACGTTGCCAGCTAGTTGGTGGCATTTCACTTAGCCGAGGACAGACCAACACCTTCTGTGCTTACTTCCACTTCTGCTCTTGGCCAGTCAATACCGCACAATTTTATGCTTTGACATTTTTATACGCTCCATTTTTACGGCAATGGCAGCTGACTGACTTGGAGACTAACTGCGTTTTCTCCAGCCCTGAGAGAACGCTGGGAACTACGCGTCGATGCTTGTTTCGATGGTTCCCCGTTTGCTAATAAAGTTCTTTGGCTGCTTTTCCAGCTTTTCTTGTCTTTGACTTTAATGCGCTTTCAATAAAATTTTATGTGAGTTTTGCTTGCATGCAAATTTTATGACCTCTCAATCTCTCTATCTCTCTCGCTCCCACTCTGTCACGTATAGAAAAACTGTCAGGCAAACAAAAGCACCAAAATTACAGTGCATTTTTTTATTTACTTATTTTTGCTTAGTTTCTTTTTTGTCGATCTTTATTTTATACCCTGTACTCATAATAAAATGACAAAAGTACCTATAATATTGGTTTAAGCTAATGGGTTCAGTTGTTCTCAAATTTGTAAACACTAACATTTATTTTACAAATTTCTAGTGATAAATAACATTTTAATAAAAAATTAAATTAATTATTACTGGGTGAGTTCTAGCTGAGCACTGTCGATGAGTGTCGCATTCGTATTTGTTATTTTTCTTCATTTTATTTCATTTCTGTCGCGAGCAAATTCATTGCAGTTGTAACGGTTCTGTTGCCTGCTTGCACGCCATTTTGTCGCTTTGTTTTTGTTGTTATTATTGTTGTTGTTGTTGTTGGCACTGTAAATTGCGCTTGTTATCGATAAATCATGCAACCATTATTTATGGTGTTCTGATGTGTGTATGTGTGCAGCTGCCTGCATATGTGACTGTCGTACCCCATGCTTCATCTACATCTCCCATTTTCCCATGCTGAACGTCTCTATCAACCCCTCTCTCTCTTTCACTATTTCTCTCTCTCTCTCTCTCTGGGTTTGAAAATTATTTTTCAGTTTTCGATTTTTCGCTTTGAAATACTCGTTTCATGTACGTATGTTGGTTGCCGTGTGCCGTTGCCTCAATTTCTTTATTTCTTATTCTTTTTGCTTATTTCTCATTCTATTTTTATGGGTTTTCCTTCTTTTTTCTTGCTTTGCATTCACTGAATGCGATTTTTCGTATTGCACGCTTTTTAGCATATGCCATTGGCCAATGCCTCCCCCTCCCCCCGTGTCTCACTAGCAGCTTTTCATTGTGTGTAAGGTTTTTCACTTTGGCTCTCGGTTTGCTTTCTTTTTTACTTTTTTCCATTTTATTTTTATTTATCTTTTTTTTTAGTTTTTGCTGTTTTTTAGCATTTAATACAGTTGAGTGTCTGGCACAAATGTTTGGTAGAAATCGATAAACTGACAAATTGCTTGTTGGACTGCATGTGTGTGCGTGTGTGGGTGTAGGTGTGGTAAATGGTTAAGAGCTTGGCTGGTTGGTTGGTTGGTTGTTTGGTTGTTGCCTGGTTTGGTTTTGTGCAGCAGCAATGCCAAAAGAGGACAAATTGTACAAGTGTAATGTTTGTCATATTTAAAATGCAGAGCATTAGTTACATTTGCAAAGAACCAAAATCTGCAAAGCATGTGCAGCTTAAAGTTGTCAAACAGCTAAAGCTACTGTTGCATAAAACTGTGTAGCTAAAATCATTGATAATTAAGGCATTTGTCATTACGTAATTGCCATTGGTTACGTATTGTTTTAAAACACCTCAAAAAATATTTATAAAATATATTACAGATTAAAGGCAATGATAACAATGCAATCATTGCTAATTTGCTTTGTTTACCCTTTTTAAAAGTACACAACAAAAAGTAATGAGCTTAAACGATCCAACTAAGCAGCCGTGAACAAAACACTACTTTAAGCAGCTAATGCATCAAAATCGTTGGAGTACTTATATTAAATACACAGCAACACAAAGAACGTGGCTTTGTCATCAATCGTTGCAGAAGAGCTGGCCAATAAACTGTCTACAACGAGATTTACAGTCGAAAAGCTGCCTAATTACAGTGAACAACGACGATGACAAAATCCGCAGCTAATGCACTGCAAAGTGAACCAAAGTCAAAAATATCAACATAAATAACACTTAAAGCTACCGCACACAGACACACACACACACGCACACACACACACACAACAACACACACACATTCTGACATCCTCACTCTATATTAATAGAGCTAAAAAAAGAAACATTCCGTCCGTTCAAATAAATTGAATTCAGTGCAGCTGAGCTCAACTTTGGCGGCAGAGCAACAAATGGTTTTTTTCTGGACGTTGGCCAGACAGGACAAATGCCAACGGCCAAGTAAACGGCCAAATGGCCAAATGTGTTGAAAGGCAACACAGTCACAAGACACACAAAAAATATACAAGGACTGAGAAAGAGAGAGAGAGAGAGGAAGAGAGAGAGAGAGAGAGAGAGGGAGAGTAAAACAACTGCAGCCAAATAATATCGAAAACAATTTTCAAGCACTTAAGTGCAGTCTGGAGGTCGTATGTTGGATCTGATCTGGTCTGGTCTGGTCTGGCCTGGTTTGCTCTGGGGCTTTGGTCTGCGATTTCGATTTGCTCGCCCGCAGGCTGCTTTTTTATGGCTATAAATTTTCGACGCTTGCACTTATCGATAATAGATTAATCTACTTGCGACATGTTTGGCATACAGAACATAAAAGAGAAACCCGTTCAGTGTTTGATTGCACCTTTAAGTGTTGTATTGAGACTTTAATTAGAAACCTCTTCAAAATGGCATCGCAAATATTTGTTGATCATAAATATATGTGTATGTTGTCTGGGTCTGGGCTTTCATCAAAAGGGCCAAAAGCAGTGCCTTTGTTTGTGCAAGCATGCATGCATTTTATTAAAAATTGTTCGCAAAGCAATCAATGCAAATATCAGATAGACAGTCAGTCAATCGGACAGGCGGATAGGCGGACAGGGACAGGAGGACAGACAAGTAGCCAAATAGTTGAAGTTACCTTGACAAACAGAAAATCATATTCGTCTCCAATATGTTGGTGACAATCACCTGGGGCTATCAAAAGGCTGCCAATAACATGACAACTCACACCGATACCAGCTGCAGATACAGACACAGATACAGATACACATACAGATACAGATACAGATACAGATACAGACATATCTCAGCTTTGTGGCTCTTTTTTGCTTTCGTTCGTTGCATGAGATATATTGAAATATTAATTTCGAATATCTGTCGCTGTCTCCGAACGCCTGTTTATTATTTGCTTTTCTCCAGAGAATGTTGCACATGGCAACTGCAACTGCAACTGCAACTGCAGTTATTGCTGTCTATTTGTATGTCACATAAAAGCCATCGACAATATAGGTTTTTATTATCAACAACAAGTTGAGCCATATTAAATGAAATTGCAAGCGGAAAAAATGTAATTTCATTTGATAGCCTAACTAATAAAATTTTGAGTGATTTTGAGATATATATTTAAGTTTGGATTTAAAATACCGGCGAATCATAAAATATATATAAATACAGAGTGTTCGAATTGCGGAGTTAACTAAAATAAGACCGTCAATATTTATCTATACATTTATTAAATACAGTTTTCATATTTTCAATCAGTTTGCGAATTTTTGTACGCATATATTTTTATACTATTATACCAAAAAGGTATAATAGTATATTGGATTTGTTCAATGTCCGTCATGCTGTCTGTCCCTCTGTCCGTCCGTATGAACGCGCGTTTTTCCCACTCCCTTGTAGATAGAGACTTGACATTTGAAACATATACTGGAAAGTACCCTCAAAAGTTCAAGTTTAAAGGATTTGGTCCTAGGGAGCTAGAAAACCGGAAAATTTGTGATGCCACGCCCACACCTGCGCCCATAATCGACAATTCCGATTGTAAATCGATAACTCCGTATATCTCCGAAAATTTTAAATATAGAGTAACCTGTTGAAAATATGTTATTTAACATTCAATGCAATCGTGCATCGATACTTATGTTAAGTCTCTCATTAAATAGCTACTCATACTGTAAAGTAGCAGTCTTGAATAAACGCTGATTGAGTACACAACGCTGGTGGGACTCAGTATTACTTTTCTTATCCAGGCATTCCGTTACGCGGGGAAACTTCGCTCCAACAGGTTATGGGCCCAGGGAACGTGGCCTGATAAGATCGGTTATAGTTTATTGACTCGATATCCAGAGTTACGAACTCGGATGTGATAAAAGACAAAATCGGCAGTTACGTGTGTGTAAATGTAAATTGCGTCGCAAAAATAGAAACATGAGTGGGCTGTACCAAATACAGAAGCTTGAAGAAAAGAATTATGATTCTTGGAGCATACTGATGCGAAGCGTGTTGGTGCATGCGGATCTATGGGAAGTTGCGTCGGGGGATTTACTGGAGTCTGATGTTGGCGAAAATGTTAACTGGACGGCGTTGGATCGTAAGGCATTGTCAACGATCACGCTAAGTGTTAAGGAATCGCAGTTGGGATACATCAAGAATTGCACAACGTCGAAGGAGGCATGGATTAAGTTGCGCGAAGTCCATTCAGCCAAGCGGGCCAATGCGTAAAGTCTCGTTGTACAAAAGTTTGCACAATTCTCGCATGGCGGAGGGGCAAAGCATGGCTAGCCATTTGATCACATTTAACGAAATCGTGGATCAGCTTGCCGGAGTTGGAATAGAAATAGTTGACGAGCTCAAGGTCATAATTTTGCTTGCCAGCCTTCCAGAAGATTATGAGAATTTCGTTGTCGCCATCCAGACGCGCGACAGTCTGCCGTCGTTTGAAATTCTGTGCATAAAGTTGAAGGAAGAAGGCGAGAGAAAAGAAGGCGCCGAGAAGCACAACGAAACGGCGAACGTCTTTACAGTTAGACAAGGGCATAGCGCTAGTGCGAAGGTCACTACAAAGAAGAAAAAGAAAAAGATCGCCTGTTACGAATGTGGTGAAATAGGGCATATTAAAGCGAATTGTCGCAGATTAATTGCCAAAAATGACGTAATGAAGACAGAACAGCAGAATTGCAGCTTACTCAACGCATTGGATGCAAGCAGTTTTAAGAAAATCGGCTGGTGCTTGGACAGTGGAGCAACAAGTCATATGTGTTGTGATAAACAAATGTTTTCAAAATTTGAGGCGCATACCGAAACGATCGGTTTGGCGGACGCCGGTACCTTGCAAGCAGAAGGCAGAGGCGAAGTCAAAATGGAAACGGATTTGTGTACACTGGTGCTAGGCAACGTATTGTACGTACCAAAGTTGACGAGCAATTTTATGTCTGTGGGACAGGCCGTCGCAATGAAGTGCAATGTTCACTTTGATACAAAGAGTGCTCGAGTCTGCAGAAACGGCAAATGTATACTCGAGGCCAAGCGAGTAGGAAATCTGTATACGTTTGAAGGTCATCGTAACAGTTGTTATGCTGCTGTTAAGTCAGATGGCGAGTTGTGGCATAACAGATATGGTCATTTGAACTACGATAGTTTGCGTGAAATGGCAAACAAGGCGCTGGTACGAGGAATGGAAAATGTTGACGTATTGCAACGGGTGTCGTGCAAGACGTGCATGCTGAACAAGGTTCACGTGCAGTCATTTCCAGGATCAACAGAAAGCCGAGCGGAAAAGAACTTCTGGAATTAGTGCACACTGATGTGTGTGGCCCTTTCGAAACGAAGTCTCTTGGCGGCTCTAAGTATTTCCTCACATTTATTGATGACAAATCAAGACGGATTTTTGTGTATTTCCTGAAAGGGAAGGACGAGGTCTTTCGCAAGTTCGTGGAGTACAAAAATCTGGTAGAGCGTCAAACGGGAAAGATGATCAAGTGTATTCGCAGCGACAACGGACGCGAATATGTTAATAAAACTTTCGACGGGTTTTTGAAAACCAATGGAATTGCACGGCAATTGACGGTGGCGTACACTCCGCAACAAAATGGTGTGGCAGAACGAGCTAATCGTACGCTTGTGGAGATGGCAAGATGCTTATTGGATCAATCAGGCTTGGACCAGTCATTGTGGGCAGAGGCAGTAAACACAGCGGTGTATTTACGCAATCGTGCAGCCACAAAAGCACTGATCGGGATGACTCCAATGGAAGCGTGGACTGGCAAGAAACCAACGATAAGTCATCTTAAAGTTTTTGGTTCCATTGCAGTGGCAACTGGATAAGGGTCGTCATAAGAGCAAGTTTAAACCCAAGGGGAAAGAATACCGCATGGTCGGTTACTCAATGCAAGCAAAAGGCTATCGGCTCTACGATGCAGAATCCAAAACAGTTGTCGACAAACGAGATGTTATCTTTGATGAGGTCAGCTATTTGGAAAAGGCAAAGGGCGAAGCGGTAACATTTGATATGTCGAATGTTGGGCATCGAGTTGAGCAAGTTGACGAAGAGGATGATGATGAGGTTGACTCCAGCAGCGAAGACATCACATCTCGGTCAAATGCAACTGATGAAAGCAATGCGGATGAATCTTTTGAAAGTGCAAAAGACGACGAAAAGCTGGAGGAAGAGCAGATCCCACGAGGTGGACCTGGAAGACCGAAATTGCTAAGGACGGGTAGACCTGGTCGCCCAAGGAAGCAATACAATATACTCGGCGCTATGGCTACAAGTGATGTACCCATTCCAGCAACCTACGAGGAGGCAATGCGCGGTACGCATGCTTCGTTCTGGAAAGAAGCGATGCAAAAGGAGAGTATGAGGCTTTGATTACGAATCAAACCTGGCAGCTGGCAGATTTACCGAAAGGACAACGTGCAATTGGTTGCAAGTGGGTCTACAGTCTGAAGCGGGATACTCACGGCCAGATAGAACGGTTTAAGGCACGACTGGTGGCAAAAGGATGCGCACAGCAGTACGGTGTTAACTACGATGAGACGTTTTCACCGGTATGCAGGCTGGAGAGCATGCGGTTTATATTGGCGTTGGCGGCAGAATTGCAGTTGTACCTACATCAGATGGATGTTTGTACTGCGTACTTGAACAGCGATCTAAGGGATACTGTTTATATGAAGCAACCGCAAGGATACTCTGAAGACAATCGGGCGGATGGAGTATTGCTACTGAAAAAGGCGATATATGGATTGAAGCAATCTGGAAGGGAGTGGAACTCCAAGCTCGACAGCGTTTTGCGTGGAATTGGCTTCATTGCATGCGACAATGAGCCATGCCTTTATAAACGAAAGGGAGGTAATTTGGCACTAATCCTAGTTTACGTTGATGATCTCCTTATAGGCTTGTCAATCGAAAACGGACTTGGTCAGCATCAAATCTGATATTATGAAGTCGTTTGAGTGCGTTGACAAGGGGCCACTAAAACTGTTTCTTGGCATGGAAATTCAACGTGAGGGTGAACTTGGAGAGATCACTCTGGGCCATACGCAATACATCAAGGATCTTTTGCGTAAACACGGTATGGAAAGTTGCAGACCAGCAGCTACGCCATTGGATGCTGGGTACCAGACAGCTTGCAACGGCAGCCAATGTCAAAAGGTGGATAAGACATCGTACCAAGCACAAGTGGGTGAGCTAATGTGGCTGGCTCTTACAACAAGACCGGATATTTTGCACTCGGTAGCAAAGTTGGCACAACGGAACATGGATCCGCATAGCGAACATCTTGCAGGCGTGAAGCATGTCCTGCGGTACTTAGCGTCTACAGTGGAGCTAAAGATACACTACAGAAAGTGTGGAGCGGCGTTCGAAGGCTATGCTGATGCTGATTGGGCAGGCGATCAGGTTGATCGTAAATCGTATACTGGCTACGTATACTTTCTCGCTGGTGGGCCGATCTCGTGGAAATCGGAGAAACAACGCAGCGTAGCACTCAGCAGCACAGAGGCTGAGTATATGGCTTTGTCGACGGCGTGCAAGGAAGCTATCGTCATGCGCAGGCTGATTATCGAAGTCGGTTGTGGCACTGAAACTACCCAGACGGTGTTGTACGGAGACAACTTGAGTGCACAACAATTAGCAAAGAATCCTGTACATCATGGTAGAACTAAGCACATAGATATAAGATATCATTTTGTTCGGCAAGTTGTTAATGAGGGTCAAATTGTTTTGAAATATGTTCCTTCAAATGTTATGATAGCAGATGTGCTAACAAAGAACTTGTCCAAAACGAAGCATAATGAATTAAGGAACATGTTAAATTTGAAATGATTTTTTGTAAGCATGCTTGCATTGTGGAAGGGTGTTGAAAATATGTTATTTAACATTCAATGCAATCGTGCATCGATACTTATGTTAAGTCTCTCATTAATAGCTACTCATACTGTAAAGTAGCAGTCTTGAATAAACGCTGATTGAGTACACAACGCTGGTGGGACTCAGTATTACTTTTCTTATCCAGGCATTCCGTTACGCGGGGAAACTTCGCTCCAACATAACCAAACTTGGAACGTAATGTGCTGGTAACCTTCTCCAAGGATTGGCATACCAATTTTTGGACCACGCCCACATCCGCCGCCCCCAGGAACTTCGTCCCTATAAATTTAAAATGCGCATATCTGCCGTAATTTGCAAGCTATAGTCGCAAAATTTTGAGGGTACTGGTAACTCCCCCAAAGATCGATAAAAGAATTGGATGGCCACGCCCACTTTACCTACCTAAACCGATACACCTGTTGGTGTAAATCGATAAAGCCATATATCTCATGCAATTTGAAAACTTAAGTCACCAAATTTTAAAGGTATATTGCTAGTAACACCCTTCAAAAATGCGGAAAAAAAATGTTGGACCACGCCCACTCCCGCCCCTAAAACCGATATATTCCCATATCCCCCGCAATTAAAGTTAGTTAGTTACCAAACTGGGTAGAAAGATTATTAGGAAACTTCTCTATAATTTTTTTGGACAACGCCTACTCCCGCCCCTAAAATCTCGAAAAGTCCATATCTCCGGAATTTAAGAGTGAAAGTAGCTTATGCAATTTTTTGTGTCTGATCTCCCCGCGTAATTCTGCTCACCGTCTTTAAAAGCCACGCTCATTTATATGCAAATCATATACATATTTATTAGTAGAGAATTAACAGAATGTGTTCCCATTCAAAAAGGCAAACTTGGACAGTATTTCTTGACTGCACAGAAATTACGGTATAATAGTATTTCGCTGTCGGTTACGTCAGACTGCAACGTTCTATCTTGTTTTTTATGAAATATGCAATTCGAAATGCCTGCAATGCAAACAATTTGATAAATCTCACGCTAGTCACGTGCCGAATGTGCAAACACACGAAAAATGTAACACAAAACGCATCAGAATGGGAAAAAAGAGTTTCCATATGTGGAAGAGAACAATCAGAGCAGTTGCAGGCAGTAAAAGGCACTGACAAAGGTCATTGTTTTCTTATTTTTTTGTGTACCACGTTGGTCGTTAGTCGATGTTCTATGGCGGGCATGATACAAACACAAACATATAATTTTCATCAATAATACCGTTGTGCAGACAAGTGAATTTGATGAAGCCACCATCATTACCTACCCGTTCTATAGTTGACAGCAGCAACGCTATGGGAGGTCCTGAAGAGCACACACACACACACACACACACAAAATCGCATTCACATTCACAATGGGATACCGTCATGACGGCCAACAAATGCTTGGGGTATTTTAGAAAAATACGCTACAAAATAACTAAAAAAAAAACACAAAAAATAAAAAACAGATATGTGAAAGAGTGAGAGAGAGAGAGAGAGGGAGAGGAAGGGTGAGGAGCATATATACAGAGTAATAATGGTATTTATTTCTAAATAAAATGCCAAACAGCACACGACACACGCACACTCACAAAATTTGAGAGAGGTCAAAGCGCTTTAAGTCCCATGGCGTCCAGCATAGGTTGTTTCTGCCGTGCTTGGGTTGGTGTCAATGTTTCGACATTTGTTGTAGTCGTAGTCGTTTTGAAAAATAAAACCCAAACTCGCCAGAGACAATAAAAATGGTTCCATTTGTCTGTTTGTCTGTTTGTCTACTGTGTGCTAAATCGTGTTTGTCCATGCCATTTAAAACACTGCCATAAAAAATGCATCACATAGTGAAAAAATTAGCAGTTGACAGCTAGAAGATCACGGGTCAGAGTTCAACTATTAAAAAAAAAACACACACACACACTTTTAATGTATCTTGTTTGTCAAAGAATTCCAATTTCTCCGCAATAAGCTTTATTTCATTTTATATAAAAGATAACCTTTGCCAGCAAAAAACATTTGTTATTATTTTTGTTTTGAGTTTCTCGCTTCATCGAGAATATGCATTTGGGACATAAATCCAGCCTGGATTGCTGTACCCCGGTAACCATTTTTAATTTTTTTTTTTTTTTTAGCCATTTAAGCCAGCAACTGGTTGGCGTTGCCTATCGACGCCTAAACACGCGTTCGCTGCATATTTGTGGGATTGTTTTATTGTTTATTTGTGTTGTATGTGTTATTTACTGTTGTGCTTTATAACTTTTTCATACGCTCGCATGGAAAATATTTCAATTTTTAGACACTGAAACCGAGCGAAATAAATTTGCTAGGCTTTTGTTTCGAAAGCGCTCCAGCCAGTTATCAAATGCATTTTAGCATTATGGCTGGCCATAAATTATTGTTGTTTGGCAAATAGTTGAAGAAATCGGCTTATAAAAAAGGGGGCGTACCATGCCACGCCTAGCATTTAGCACCGAGTGTTCGCTGCACAGTCAAATGCAATTCATTTTTCATATTTTCCAGGGAGCAAAAAAAAAGGAAAAGAAAAAGAAAAGAGGGAAACTAAAACGTAAAGAAATAATAATAAAAATGAAAGGGAAAAGTTGTGTGCGGGTTGCAAAGTAATTTAACAAATGGATTTCTAAACAAATACGGAAGTTTAATTTGTAACCAAAAGGACATGCGCATGGCGGAAGCAACAGCAACACCAGAGGAAGCTAAGGAAATGTATGCCAATGGCAGTGGGTAGTGGGTAGTGGGTGGTGGGTGGTGGGTAGTGGCTAGTGGGTCCTGGGTGGTTACTGAGGCTAGGCTTAGGGAGTTGGGAGCTGTCAGCTTGGAGCTGCTAGCTGTTGGCTGCTAGCTGTTGGCTGGTAGCTGGTAGCTGGTAGTTGATAACTTGGCTGTAGCTGTGTCCGCAGACCGCTGCTACTACAAGCAAAAACCGCAGGCCAAGCAGCAAACGCAGAAGGCGAGGCTAAAACCAACACTGTGGTTGTAACAACCAACGACTACGAGTGTGTATATACTGTGCGTGTGTGGTGTATGGGTGTGTGTGTGTGGGTGTGTGGCTGTGTGTGCTTGTGCTTGTGACATGGCAGCATATTCGCACTTCAAGATGGCTTCGATATTTCTTAGTCAACAAAATGGCGATTGCAAAATTGTCGTCCTTGGTGCGCTACGCAACGCAGCGTTAAGAAATTACTTTACTTGGCCAGCGACATTTTGTGGCATATATATACTCCCCCCACCCTACGAGGACAGCACCCTAGCGACAACACCCAAAGTTGACACAGTTTACTTTGTTGCCACATTTATATAGCTTGCCTGGCAGCTTTTATGGCACTTTGGCTTTTGTCTTGAGTTCGGCGTAGAATCGAGTTGAGTTGAGTCGTCGAGTCAGGTTCGAGTTTGAGTTTGAGTTTGAGCCAAGTCAACGGAAATGGCGGCCGTCGTAATTCTCAATTTGCCAGGGCGACAATTTAATGGGGTTTCAGGTGTGTGCGCGACTGTGTTTTCAAATTGAATTGAAATTGCAGAAAATGACATTAAAAATTAATTAAATTGATTGCAATGCACAGCCGGCAACTGTCACAACCAGCAAAGTAACCCAAGCTAATAAGAGAAGCTGCCAGCAAACAGAGAAAAGCAAACTAATGATCACAATTATTCTTCCAATTTTCACTAAAGGTAATTTCCATCAATCTGCCACTGCAAATCGCTACTTATTTAATTATATTAAAATAATACAAACACGATTATTTCATATTGTATTATTACTTTTCATTTTGCAACAGCCAAAGAGTTGCTACCTCTATTTGTATAGGCATCAATAATTCCTAATACAAAATAGCTTAATTGTAAAATGCATTACAAGAGTATCTCAACTTCACCAAATTGTAGATAAATAAGTTTTTTCCTTATTGTGTTTGTTTGCATTTGCAATTCCATTTAATTGCCTGTGCCATGGCCTGGTCCGTTGCGCAGGAGGTGCCTTTGTTGGCTCTGATTGCCTGACTTATTGCACCCATTTAATTGGCTGCCTGCCACGTCAAAGACAGTCGAAATGAAGAAATATGTATTATTTGGCCCCTTCCCCTCTGCAATGTTCCAAATCAATTTGCTTTGGGGCAACTTTTGCTACCCGCAGCTGCCAGGCTGTATCTCGTGTACACTTTGTTTGTACAGAACACAAGTAAAAAGTTGTTTCGCTTACTTACATTGCCAAGAAGTTGTTCCTTGTGGCATTCAGGTATCGAACTAAAACTATGGATTGCCAATCCGAATTTGAGCAACTCTCAATTGCAGCATTCTGTGATGTTGTTGCCAAATATGTGAAATTCAACTGGAAAAGAACGCAAACAATTTCCTGTCAAGCGGTTGCGGTCCAAGTTTTTGACACAAGTTTTGTATTTTTTGGTAGCATTGCTTGAAGGCTATTAGAACAAGTGTAAAACTGCTGCATGTCCAATTTGTACCGACTTCGATAGACTTCGACGCTTTCATACACAACTTACATATCGTAACTGTCGAAAAAGGTTTCAAATTGCATCACTTGTCGATTATGATGAGCATCATTTGTCGATTATGTAATTCTTTATGGAAAAATTTCCCTTATTACAATCTATTCCATCGACCTAAGTTTCTCAACGATTATGATAACCTTTGTTGGGTTGATATATGTCAAGACAAAAAAGATATTTTTATAATTAAGAAAAAATTATGGTAAACTTTGCCTTTAGCGCTTTTCTGCATTTCTCTGTCGTTTCTTTTAAGTCTCTGATATTCTAGTGTTTTAGACACAGACACAGACTGTACTTAGCTCAAGGACGTAATCAGTGAACTGAGCTGAACTGTCAGGTATCTTTTATACAAAGACTGACACCCTGAACACCACCTCAAAGCAACAGCGATTTCGTAATTATGCGCCTGTCTAGCGAATTGGCGTCGCTTGCAGACCAATAACAATAACACCAACACCAACAACAACAACAACAATAACCGCAACAACAGCAAAAAACAACAACTAACCAAGGTCCTGGATGTTGCCTCGTTGATCAAGCAACATTTTAATAGACTTGATGTGTACATCGGCAAAGTTGTTTACGTCTCGTCAACAACAACGTAATTATTGCTGCTGTTGCTGTTGCTGTTGCAGTTCTTGTTGTTGTTGTAATTGAATTTTTAAATAATTTTTTATCGCTTGTTTATCGTCGCATGTCGCTTTTGAGTTATATGACAATGTGTACGTAAATTAAAATTGTATTTTAAAAAAATGCAAGCTGCAAAAAGCGAAAACATATGTATGTGAAAGATTGTAGCTTGGCTGTGTTTAATGGCAGATTTTTAATTGCCAGCCCAGAACATTTTTCGTCATGGCCACCAAATTATCATAATGAGCTGTAAAATTCGAAACCGAACCAAAAAATATTGCGCATACGACACTTGAACCGTGACGTGCACCGTCAGCCATCGGGAAGTCGCAACCTCGGCTTTGCGGCTTTGGTCTTGCTGCTTTATTTATCTCGTTGGGTTGTCCAGGGCGTTCCCAAATATACATAATTTCAGAAATCCAACAATCACATAAAAATCGAAATATTTGCATAAAAATATAGTTTGCCAGTTTCGAGAGACAAGTAAAATCATCTTTAGATTGAAATAAATAAAATACTTTGCCAATTTCAAATTAATAAATTATATATTTCTTAAAGCTAAAAATGTCATTAAAATTACAGGTTTGTGGCATTATTTTATTTTGCTGCTGCATATTTTAAGGACCAGTCTAAAATGTGGATTGTGTGTCCTGCTTTATGAGGCGCCCTTCAGTTGCAATCGACTTTCAACTTTCGACTTTTTGTCATTTCAATTGCTTGCTTCCTCAGTTTTATTGAAGCTGACGTTGGATCTGGGGGGAAGGAGGAGATAAGGGATAAGGGACGACCAACGAGCAGGGTCGAGGCCGCCGTAACGTTTTATTTATGTGGCCATATAATATTGTATAATTAATATTGGCAGTACAAACGGCAGCCAGCCAGCCAGTCATATATGAGGAGCGAACATTGTGGAGCGTTGGTCGCTTCTCCACATAATTATGCGCATTTTTTGTAATTAAATATTCCTTGTAATTTGCATACGCGCACTCTGGCAACGCCAGTGCCAGTGCCAGCTCCTGCATACATTTATTATATGGTCGCCCGCCTCTTTTGTTGTCAATTTTAAAGGTAATTGAAAACTACAATAAAGCGGTTTTTATAATTATAGGCCCAAACCGGGCTGGTCTGGGGTCGAGCGACGGCGTTTACCCGAGTTCAATTCATGCCATCGCATGTGTTTGGCGTTCATTGGCTTAAAGTGTGCGAATTTATGGCAGAAGAAGCAGCAGCAGCAGCAGAAGTTGGCACAGAAACTTTTAGCCGAAACTAAGAACAACATTTTTGTTTTTTTCAATTTCCGGCTTAAGACAAACAAATGTAGTCCCTGGCAAATGGCGGCTTCTACCTTGGCAGCGGAAGTTGCTGCTGCTTGTTTAAAATATAAAAAAAATTACAAACAAAAATAAAAAACAAAAAATGCGTAGTGCAGAATTTTTTTTATTTTTTATATTTACACCGGATATTAATTTTATAGCAGACGGCAGCAAGTCGCACAAAACTTGACAAATGCGTTGCGCGCTTTTGATCTTAATAACACACACGAGATTTCTTGTGATATTTTCAGTTTCACGCTTCCGTCTGTCCGGCAGTCCGATATGCGTGTGGGTGAAAGCTAATAACATATACAACTTCCGCTCCGGAAGCGTGCAGGTGAGCGGCCATTTTGCCAAAGCCTTATGCGACTTTTTGATATGCTAAAAGCAAATGTCTTGTAACCCAAACTCCTGACATCGACCAGGTGAGCCAGGTGAGCAGCAGCAGCACCAAGTACCCGTTGTTTGCCGCAGTAACCCCAAGCAACTGGGCGAAACGCATCGGTAAACACCTCAACCGACTTTTATGTACATTTTCTTTTATGTCTTCTCAGCATAAAAAATGCATGCACAACCATCCACTGGTAAACAAACAAACAAGATGCCCCGTTGGTGTCAACCAACGCGCACCGCTTTTGTGTGTGCCCCTCCACACCTGCCCCACCCGCACATCCACACCACCCCATTTCTTTGGTTGCCTCTTGCCTTGAAGCCCTCTCCCTTGTCTATGCACCCTCAGTCTCTATTTTATGCGCTTGACAGCAACGCAAATAAACAACAGGTTGATCTCGAAATTTATTTAGAAAACAGAACAAAAAATTCGTCAGGTCATCAAGACGAATTTTAAATACACTTCGAAGAGCAATTGCTAATAGAAATGAGATAATAGAAAGATGGACAAAAGTATGCTGCTAACAAAATTATATAACTCGATTTGATAAATAAATGGCTTAAGTTCTGACAGCATATTCATATTAGAAGAAACTTTCTTAATCCAAGTCTTGTTAGTTTAAAGGTGAAGCTACAACCTTTATATCCTTTTAAATATAATTAATCTAATTTGGTGGTAAACTATTACTTTTTTGCATATACCTTGCATTCTTTGGATTACTGTTTTATTCAAGCCCAGCTACCCATTTCATCTCGATAGGGTATAAGGACTGCATCAAATGCATGTAATGCATTCAAGCAGCGTTTGTAAACAACGCAATTCTCTCTCCCTTTTTTATGTTTTTTTTTGCTACTCGTTTGTTTTTTGCTCCTGTTTTGTTTTACGTTGGGGATATTTTGCCCTTTGTGTTTGCTGTTGCAATGCATCACAGGATCGACCCATGCTGGGTTTAATGTGCTTATGAAAAACAGGAAGCTGCTGCCTGGCCTCGTATCCTTCTGCAAGTCAGTCTCTCTGCCAAGAAAATGAAAAATGCACAAACGTTGCAAGCAATTGGTGGCAGGAGGCAGTAAAACGCTTCAAAGTATGCTATGAAAAATATCCTAAATGAAATTAATTACATTACAAGTGTGGAAAATCCGATTTGCTCGCATGCTGCATGTGAAATTCTGTGGTTTTTTTTCAGCCAACAGATGAATTAAAAATGTGTTCAGTAAATTAGCAAAAAGTATGCGAGCGTTCGTCAAATCGCTGAGGTAAAAAGCACAAATCAACAAAAGCCAATTTTGTAATTCAATCAAAATCAGTTGTGGATAAAGTTTCTCAAATTGAATTAATAAAACGAATATGTCAACTTTGAACAACATGCAAAGCTAAATTTACAAAAAATAGAGACAGAATGATAGCAGAATATATTAACATTTTATGAGAATAAAATTATATGGAAAATGGAGACAGACTGATAAAGAAATATATTAAAGTTATATGAGATGTTAAGCTTCAGTAGATCTCTTAACTTTGAATATAGAAATTAAAATGAATCGACATCGCATAATTAAAATTATCTGCTTATACAAATAAAGCTCGTTTTTGGGGAGCAGAACTATAATAAATCGTGGTTTATAATATTTGAGATAAGTTGTGTATCCAAATATACATAAATTGTATTTCTCTGCACAGCTCGTTAGTGGTTAAAGTTCAAAAATATACGATGCATTAAAAAGTGAGCAAAAAAAAGATGGGCGCTGTTAAAATTTCAATAAATTAATTATCTGCACTTTTTCAACGACGTTGTTTCAGCTTATTTTCAAAATTAATTAAGCTAAATTAAGTTTGACAGCATTTATATATTTCATATATATGCATTTAATATAACCAGAAACAAAGTACATCACTACACGATATTAAATTAAATTAACTACATGCAAAAATACACACTCATAGAGAGAGAGGGGACACAGTGTAGTAAAAAATATATATTAAATTACTTATTTATCATTTTGCATCAATTTGTAAAATTTACTCATTAATTTAATTAAAACCAATTAAATGAAATTGTCACTGTCATTTGGGCATCGATTTTCAACGCTTGAGGGCTGACTGGCTTTTGCCAAATGTGGTTTTTCTGGTTTCTTTCTTCTTATTCCCTGCCTCCCACTCATTTTCCCTCTCTTAGTCACTCTACCTCTCTCTCTCTCTCTCTCTTGTTTTGTCTTTCTGCCGGTTGCGATTAAACATGGAACCGAATCTGGCCACCGCCTTGGCAATTACATTTTTCACATTGTACAAATTGCAAGCGACTGTTGTTGCGGTAATTTAATAACTGTACATTTAATGAAGCGACAGCTGATGCCTCATGACCCACCGCACAACCCACCATCCGCTGATGGGCGTGTCAAGGGCTGCCAAGGTATTTTGTTCATTATTTATGACAATTCCCCCTCTCATTTTATCAATGCGCGAGTCGCATTTGCACAAGTAATTATTGGAAAAACAAATTGAATTACATTACATTGACGTGTCTCGTGTTGCGCATGTTGCGCATGTTGCACAGCTCAGTTGCTCAGTTGCTCAGCCAGCGTTTCAGCGTTTCAGCGTTTCAGCGCGTCCTGCTTTAAGCTTTCCGAAATTTGCACTCAATTAAAGTTTATTACACGATTGCGGCATCATTGTCCAAGTGCAGACATCCCGTGTGTGCAACACAACTCGAATTGTGCAATGTAATGAAATTAAATCAAATTAAAATGCGCTGAAGTTTGCAGCATTCAGAATCGAGAAGGATGTGAAACTCAAGCAATATAATTATTTAATTGTGGCTACGATATGTGAGATGAGATTGTGTGATTTTATTCGAATCATCAAATTGATAATGGTAAGATTTTCCAATGAAAACTTGTGGCTGCTTTTATCAATATAAAACGCATGGCTGAGCCTTAAAGTTGCCATTTGAGGCGCTTATGGATAAGACACCGTGTATCACATGACACTTAACAAGGCACAAGCCATTAACTTTCCACGTCCGCATTCCATTACAAATAGAAACCGATCCACAACTTGTCAGTTGACATGCATAAATTTTGCAGCATCTCGAAGCTGTCAGTGCGAGGCGGTCATATGAAAAATTGCCAAAGGAGTGGATGCTCGAGGAGGGGTGTCGGATGCTGTGGGGGGGTCAGTTCGATTGGCTGTAGACGAAAAATCAAAACTAATCAAAAGGCTCACACGGATGTCAGATGGGGTCCACGGGGCCCTCAGGAAATTGGCGCAACAACGGCAAACAACATTTCCATTTCAAAACATACATTTTGCGCAACAAATTCAATTTCCTCTTTGATTTTAGCAAACGAGCAGAGCGTCAAGCGGCAATGGCAAATAAAATAAATAGCTTCCCGGGAGCGCAACAGTTGCCTAACAAAACGGAAACGGAAATGCAGCGCACACTAGTCTAGAGAGAGTGAGAGAGAGAGAGAGAGAGAGAGAGAGGCAGAGAGAGAACAAATAAGTGCAAAGCAACCAATTGATAAAGTAAAAAACACTTGAAACTGCAGCCACCGCTTGCCACGTACAACAAAGGCCGATGAGTGTGTTGAAACCAGCAACAACAACAACAACAACAACAACAGCAGCAGCAGCAGCAATAAAAGCAATAACAACGAGCCAACCACTTCATAAATAATTCATTTCCCGCCTCTGCTTCTGCCAACTTCAACAACCAGCCTCCTATTTTTTTTTTTTTTTATTATTTGTTGCCTCTATTGCTGCTTGTTGGTTTTGTGTGTGCCTTTTTTTCTTGTGCGACGTACGTGGCGTATGCGCAACATATGCAATCGAATTGAAGAGAGTGAGAGAGAGTGAGAGGCGTTGCTGCCGCAGACGCCAAACTAACGTGAAATAGACACGAACAAAGGCTTTTCATGCCTTTGCAAGCATAAAATTGCTTTTTTGCAACAAATATCATGGCGAGGCAGCAGCACCAGCAGCAGAAGCAGCAGCAGCAGCAGCAGCGGCGGCAGTTGCCGAGTCCTTCTTCAACTTGACTCCTCTGTCGCGTCTCGTTTGTGCCTCGCTGTCCGTCTCCTCTGTCTCTCTCTCTGTCTGGCTGTTGCTCCGGCTTGTTTGTCTATGAGCCAGCTGTCCTGGCTGGCACTAGTTCGGCGTTCGCTCTATTTGTTTGCAATTGCATGCGTATTTGATTCAATTTCTGCAATTTATTTGCAATTTGGCGACGGGCGCCTTCTTTGCTTTTTATCTCTTTGATGATTGAAAGCACACGTTTCATCAACACACAACCAATATCACTTACCAACAGCGAGGAAGCTGTACTGCTGCTACCAGAAGCGGCATCAGCCGTATCAGCAGTCTATTAAATTTGTTTGTTAAATGTTTGCCAGTTGCTCATTCAACATATTCATGCCGCATTCAGCGTTGTTGTAGTTGTAGTTGTAGTTGTCAGTTGTTGTCAGCCATCCGAAATGCATAAATTTAACACCTACTATGCAATATGCAGACCTAAGCAGCACACACCAACAGACAGACACCGGCGAGCTCCCAGTTGCAGTCACACACACAATGTGCAACACCCAAACATCCGTTTCCGGCTGCATCCGCTTTGGCGGTGCGTCGGCCATTTGTTTTGAGAGCGGCAACCGCTGCCGGAGTTGCAACACTTTGCGCATATATTAAATGCCGCTAAAGCAACACATACAAGCTGAATTATAATTAAATGCCTTGCCCCCAAGCTCGCCAAGGAAGTGCCCCCAAAAGCGGGGGCAAGCATGCAGACCCATTGCATTAGAAACTACAAATACCAACAATTTTCCAGCTACCCGCCGGGGCAAATGAGCAATGTGCCACTTGAAACATAAGATATACAGCCTGAAGATAACATGGGTGTACAACGGAAACACCATAAATATTTATTAAAATTTTAAATGTATTCTAGCACAATAGAGATTCTCTGTGGCATATATAGAATAATCCCTTTGCAAACTGTTCCACCTCATTGATCTGCTAAGCTAGTCATTAAACAAGTTGCAGGAGCAAAGCTGGACTTATTATCTCTATTGTTGTAAAATTAATCTTATGAAAATGACCACAGATGAAACTTCGCACGGATGAGTGGTTCCAAAAAATTCACATTTAATTAATAACAATTTGCATTTGCTTAATTGTCCCGGGTGCTTATGAACTCTGACTGAGGCATTCGACCAGGTCATTGATGCTGAATTTAAGCAGACGAAGTCGCTTAAGTGGAAGTGCAGGCGCCACAGAAGCGATACATTAGTTGGAAGTAATAAGAACTGGAGCAGCCTTTAAGGGGTAAGGGGCAAGGCAGAGTCGGATAGGAGCCATGGTAGCAGCAAGGACCAAGCACAGGAGACGCCACAGAGAAGGGGTACCACAATTCCGACAACAATAACACTAACAACAATAGCAAACTCTATGATAATAAAGGCATTCATTATTATTCCGATTGCTATCTCTTTGGCTGTGGCGGCTGCTGTTGGTCTTGTTTTTGTTGCAAGTGTGGCGCCAAAGAAACGATTAAATGGAATTGTGTCACAAACAAAACTCAAAACTGCGCCAAAACTCGAAATTTATTCATATGGGTGTGTGTGTATGTGTGAGTGTGCGGGTGTGTGTGCTGCGTGCAGCAGTGGCAAGGATTTCAAGTTGCATTATATAGTTTTTGGTCATTTAAATGCAAACGTAAAAATAATGCAGCAGCATTTGCAGCTGAAATTGCAATTGTGCTCGTTCGTCAGTCAGTCCGTCCGAACGTCCGTCCGTCGGTCCGTCCGTTTGTCCATGTGTCCGTCCACTGAGTGGCACATGTGTGGCTGGCATTGTAATTCATGCTGCAACGCCTGCCTCAGTAACTGACGCATAAATTGTTGCTACCCAATTACGAGCACTAACAATGGGCGCCATCCCCGCACTCTGCCCCTCTCTTTCACCCCCTCTCTTCCACCACTGCTCTCTTTATCTCACTCTCGCAGTTTGTTTCGCCTGACTGCGGCTCTGGCGGCATTGAGCATTGTCTCAGTTGCTGTTGTTGTTGCCAATTTTAGGCCAAAATGTTATCATGTCAGTCGCAGTCGTCGACGTCGGCGTCGTCGTCGTCGTCCTGTGCCTGCAACAACAGCAACAACAACAACTGCAACAACTACGGCAACAGCAATGTCCACTCCTACATCCTTGTCCGCCCACGATTCGAGTGCGAATTTGCGTAAATATAATTTATTTACGCACTGGCACGGGCCTCGGTTTTAGCTCGGACTCTGGTCCTTTAACACAGTACAGAGACAGCCCTGATTACATAAGCCTAACACACTCTCCCACACACACACACACACACACGTTTACGGTGTCTGGTGTGGGCGTGGCATTTAAGGCTTTAAAAATAGCTGGACACTGTCAGACGAAGCTGGAACGTTTAATTAGAATGCGGCCGCTTTTGGCGCTGTCTCAAATAAACCGACCAAAATGGCAAATGACCGAGCAAATGTTTGCCAGACCCAATGCCACGCCCCTCCTCCCTCTGCCCCAGTCGCTGTTTGAAAGTGGTCGGTCAAATAGAGCAATATACCACACACACGCACACACACACACACACACAATACAGGATGCCTGAGCTAGTTGCAGCAGTGGATGCCATAAATTTCAGTTTGTATCACATTAATGAAAAATTAAGGAATGACACTTCTCCGCAGAGGTCGATTCTGCGATTTATTTCGCTCTTTTGTTTTAAAATTTAATTTAATGAGTGCACTTGTTTCCTCTTTAATGGGGATGGAAAATAAGACTGATAAAAAAATATGAAACAATAATGGATGAATAATAAAAATGCAATTAAATTAAAAAATATATATATATATTTGCGTTGAAATGAGTGCAGTTTTTAATCCTTATCTCTGCTCACTTATGTATATTTTTTAAATAATTTGTATTTTAATTGTATATTTTCAATTAGTCAATATCTTGCCACACCTTTGCCATTGTTAGTTTTACAAGTTATTAAGAATGTAGGAGAACATTTATAATAATAAGAAAATAATTATTGATGTTAAATTATGAAAATTGAAATTCCGACTCGCTCTAAAATGTACAGCTTTTGTTAAAGCAGAGCCACAATATTTTTGGAAATTGGAAATTTATCACCAGCCTATCCATGCAAATATAAAACAATAATCGAAGCATAGAGAAATGATCTTATTAAAGCAGCCAGATAATAATTGGGCAATGCCATCCTATCTGTGGCATAATTGGAAATTCATAATACGCAAATCATCGACAACTTCAATCGAAAAGCACAAAAATCAACAACAACACAAAATAAAAAATCAAAGCTACAGCAAAACACATCAGCGATTGAAGTTAAGTCCACATGGGGTATGTGTATGTATCACTGATGGAGCAGGAGCAGGCGGAGGAGCAGGGGTTGCTCTTCATGGCATGGGGAAGGGGGTGGAAGGGGTTGGGGACAGGCACGGACACGCAAGGATGTGCCAATTGGCAATTGCAATTGCAAAAGCATTTCCTTTCCACGTGTATTAACATAATCAAATTGGATTTGTGCACAGGATAATGATGAGCTTCATTATTGGTTGTGTTGCGTTGTGCTGCGTTGCGCAGTTTTTATACCCTGTAACCAATAAATTGATTGTAAGGTAGTTTAACAGTAGAAGATGATTTGGGTTTCAGGGAACTTTTCTTTTGGATTGCATTCTGTTGTTGAATGTGATATATTTATAAGATTGAATAAATTATTTTTGTATAATGCACCAATGGGAAGATAAGAATCCTTCTCTCATGCAATCAAATTGTAAATTCAAATTTATATTATTATCTGCTGCAAACATTCCATGTCTGACAATAAATATATCATAGAATACTAAAGTCTGCACACCTTTTACAGAGTATCCCCCCGTCTGTCTGACTACCCCTCAGTTATTGCTTCTGCGTTGCATGTGTGTGAGAGAAAGGATCTTCGGCTCATGTGAGTTTTATTTTTGTCGTCGCTGCTGCTGCTGCTTCTGCTGCTGCTGCTGCTGCTGTTGTCGTTCTTGTCAGCGTTGGTTGTTGCTTATTATAAATTATAATGAATTTGCTGCTGCCAGCCACTTGTTGTCAGCGGCAACCAGTCAATCTTCCATCCTTTGCAGTTGCCCGCTTTCTGGCGCTGCTCATTCCGCTGGAAAATTAACGCACATGGAGTCGCTTCAGTGGCTGCCCTGGTGGCATAATCGAAGCACTTGGCTTGGCATTTTGTTGCTACCTGTCAGATAGCTTATAAAGCTGTCTCGGCATGTGTCGCCATTGCCATTGCCATTGCCATTGCCAGTTTACAGCTCTCAGTTCCTGGTTGCCAGTTGCGATATAGCCAGGACTCGATTTTGCTCTCGTTATTCTTCCCATTCTGCGCCGGGGGCCAACAAATTTGGCGCTTATTATGTAAATTTTTGGTTCGCTCCAAAACTGATAGCCGCAAGCTCTGAGCGTCTACAATTAAAATTTAAATCAAATACGAGAGTAGACTTTTTCGCGGGCTCCTTCTAATTTAATTGAGCCAACAATGAAGCCAGGCAGGCAACTTGGTTTACTCTCAGACCCGCGGCTATAATGGCACTTCTACTTGAAGTCGGGTCTCCCATTTTTGTTGTTGTGTTTTTTGCCAATTGAAACCGGAGCTGGTCTGAGTTGCCACTCCGCAACAATTAACTAGCAATTTTCAAATAAGCGTTTTCTCATAATTGGGCCGCTCCACCCTTGGATGAATGTAATGAAAAGAGCTGCAGAAGAAAGGATTTTCAATTGGCATCCTCGTCATCGTCATCGTCATCCTCTTCGCTGGCAGACGCAGCTGCATTATTATTATCATTATGATTATCATTCTCATTATGATTATTATTAGCATTGCCTTCATCAGCTGGCACATTATCGTTGGCATAACGCGTTGGCTACCAGCTTTTAATTTTTTCGTGTGGCTGCAGCAAAATGCACGAGAAGTTGCTGCAGCCACAGCCAACATGCCACTTGCCTTTGGCAGCGGAGACAACCCATTGAAAACAGTAGGATAGAAAGAGAGGGAGAAAGAGTGGAAGGCAGACAAAGAATGATTGCAATTGTTGCTGATGCCAAAGTCAAGTACTCAGAGCTAGGTGAGCTAAGTAGTTGGCTCCTTGAGTCCTTGCCAAATGACTTTGTTATTGCAGTCACATTTTTTCTTCTTCTATAAATTGCTAAAGAACTTTGGAACTGTCATTGTAATTGGGATTATCTTCCGAACCGCTTATCTTTTGATTTTAAATCCACGCCAATTATCTAAAATTGATGTATACTGTTCTTATAAAGATATTTTTGGCATTTTAATCCATGCTTAAAATGTACTACTTGTTATTTGAAACTTTTCTCATTGCTTTTAGGCTGATCCATTTTCAGTCCACAAAGATGCTTACAACTGGACGACTGCCAATTTGAATGAGCTCCGCCAATAAGCTTAAATTGGCGAGGCCTAAGCACAGTTTAAGCCAAACTCAACTGGTCTTTAAATGCACCAATTTCGGACATCTTAGCACATCACATCAAACCGCAAGACAATACAGACACACACACACACACACACAAACACACACACAACCACATATGGGAAGCATTTACGGTTATGTGTCCCATGGGCGCAGCATCGCCAGATGCCCGAAAAAAGCAAACCAAACTGAAACAAGTGGAACCTGGCCATGTATGGGTAACTGCCAACACTTTAAGGCCGATAAAACTCGAGTAAAAAGGGGCAAAAAGGGAAAGGGATGTGCGAGAGAAGCTCTCAATGTGTGCAGCATTCGTATGTGTTGGGTTCTGGTGGCTGTTGAGTCAGACACTTGAGGTAAGATATTAAAAATACATGAGCATGCACAGGACATTGAAATGGGAATGGGAATGGGAATTTGGATGGCACTCGCTTTGCAGACGCTCTGCCTGCCTGGCTGTCTACTTGAGTTACAAGTGGCTTATTTACCTTACGATAAGTGCAGCCTGGAGTGCCATGACTGCCAACGAGACCTCGCCCCCCCACCACCCCTCCAAAAATCCCACAACGCGCAAACACCCAACCCAAGCCAGACAAGCAGCGTAATCATATTAATAATTATTTCTTATAAGGCAAGGCCAAAAGGTTAACGTAACGGCTCTCTCGAGCCTAATCAACTTGAATGTGCCTGAGTGTGTGTGTGGGTGTGTGTTGGTGTGTGTGAATGTTATCACTGAGAAGTGCTTTATTGTGTTGTCGACTCGCAACTGATATTTAAATTAAGTACATGCGTAAGTAATTGCTTATGTTATCATTACATGCAACGATTTACCCCCCACCCCCACACAGAGAACTCCACATCCAGAAGAATCATTGAATATCACGTCAATATGTCATTTGGATAACAGGCAAGTTAACCAGCAGGGTCGGACAAAGTGATGGTCAGATTTTGAGCTTCGTTTTTCCATGTGATTAAGTTTCAGTCTGTGGACAGTCGATAAATCAGGTGAAATTTTCAATAAAATCATTGTGAGGCATGCTGCTGACGAGCCCATGTTTCCCCTGTTGTGTGGTTGTGGTTGTGTGGCAGCTGCCACTTATGATTTATGTGCGTAGCCCAATAATATCCAGCAAAACGTGGACGCCGAAAGTAACGAGCTCGGGCCTAACCATATTTATTGCCACCCCTGACAACATTGCGTATGTGTCATAATAATGAACCAGCTCATGAGCTGCAGCTCTGCTGAAAAATAGGGGGCAGCTTTTTAATTAAAGTGCCCCGAGCAGCCATAAAAAAATAATCAAGTTTGCAGACGTCGGTAGCAAGAAAGGAAAACGGTGTTATTTAAGGGTGAGTTAAGTTCTATCTATTAAACAAACTCTTAGCAGAAACAAATAATTTTTTTTTAATTTTTGAATGTTATTTTTGTGGCGATCGAAATGGTTGCAAGTATGAAAGAAAATGCTGAGCATTTATTTATGCAGTAATCCTTGTCAATCTAACCGCATCTGAATAGGTTTACCCTTTGGCAGGAATACTGTAAGCATTGGTTAATTTTCACTTACAATACCTTATCTGTGCTTTCAAAGAGGTTGTCTGAGAGCCATGCCATATGTTGCCTGCCTCAAAGTCAAGACGAAAGCAAAGCTCCTCTGATTTCAAAGAATAAAATAAAGCAGCAGCAAAGGGTTATTCCTTGTACTTATTTTCACGCCACATACATAAATGCACATACATATTTACAGTCATAAACGATTGCTGTGTGTTCTACACACAAATAAGCAGCTTGTGTCGTGCTACTTGGCAACTGCCTCCTTGCCACGCAACACGTGTACGCAAATTATATACTTTATGCGATACACACATTTTTTTTTTTTTTTTGTATCCAGCGCACAGATTTTGTTTTTCTTCTTTAGCTGATGTGTTTTTTTTCCTCTCATTTAACAACAAATTAATGAGATTTTTATGAAATGTCGGGACATCAAAGACTTCTCTGATATTCAACGTGCAGCGAATTAAGCTGGCTTATTACGATGGAGCAAAACTACAGCTCGAAATCCGCGATATGTATATCATTATATATATGCAGATATATAAGTACATAGACGCTTGTTCAAGTACTTTGATATATACAGATATCTATATACATGGTTGGATAAATATGCATAATTTCATACCCAACCACTTGAGGATGTTACGATTAGGTGAATAGATATGTTACCCAACAAATTTACAAATACTTCATTTGAGTTTTTCTAATTAAATTATAATTTCGATAAAATAGTTCAACTGAATTTCAACTCTTTTGATATAATGAGAATTGATTGTGATATTTTTTAAAAATGCTGATTACAGCTTGTGTGATTTGTAGGGTATGGGAACTTCGGTCTAATTTTATGCGCAACGTATTTGGATATTTGTTGTTGGGGTTTTTGTGCTGGATGTCGTTGCCTCAGCGGCATTGCGTATTATCCTCAATTAGCGCGCTTATTGTTTGCCTGTGTGGCTGTGAGTCGCTCTCTCGCTCTCTATCTGTCTCTATCTGTCTCTCTATCTCTCTCTCTCTTAAATCCTTGGCGAGTGTGTGCCCAATTATGCCACATCGCTTTCAATTGGCAGGCAGCTTACGCGTAAGCGCCTAAACTTGCTTTTCGCTTGCGATGAGAAATGCAAACTTAACAATTTCAACAGTCAGACATGGAGTCAGAAATCCATTAACCATAAGCCAAAGCTGCAGCTTTCTCTCTCCCTCACTCTCTCTCTGTCCCTTTCTCCCTCCATGTCTGAACGGTGCTGTTGTTGTTTTTATTTGTTATGCATTTTGCCCGGAAATTGAAGATAATAAGCATATTGTTGTGCGAAAACAATGGCACTGCTAATGATGTGCAGTTGTATGGGATCAGCTCCTGCATATGTCGACTACACTATGTGTCTGTGTGTGCGTGTGTGTGTGTGTGTTTGTGTATGTGTGTGTGTGTGGTTGTGTGCGCATGTGTTTATAACTGCGCACGTAGCAAGCCATGTGGACGAAGCTTATGTTGAGAGTCAGTCCTTAAAGCCAATCCATAAAGCTCACACTGGACATAGCTGAATGCTGGAAGGCCACCGCTGCATTGATCTCGTCCAGATGTGAGTGGAGAGCTAGCGATTAAAAGTGCTTTAAAATGTTGGAATTCTTTTCTTTACATTGCCATTATTTGAACTGTGAAAACATGTTATTTATAAAACAAAATAGCTAAAAAATACTTAAGGCTGACTGATTATGTCAATAAGTAGCAATAAGTGCAGTAACTCACCCCAAAGTCAAAGTGTTTTCAACCAACCAAAACAAAACCCGAGCTAACACAACCACACACACATTCAAACACACACACACACACTCACTCAGAAGAAGGCAGAGTCGAAGTGTGAAACGAGTATTGTTGCCAACCAGTTGCATTGCCTGAAATCGTATAACCAAAGAACGCCTCTTTTGGCAGCCTGCCAGGTCAGTTCGGGGGCTTTTCATTGCGGTAGGCGTTGCTTGTTGCAACAAGCGGCAAAAAACCGAAAGCCCCAACTCGTAACAGGCATCAAGCATGCGCCCCAAATAAGTAGGCTATGAATTTTATTGTCGATGTGCCTGAACGAAAACACTTATGTTTTGCATTAGATCGACGCCGTGTTCGGGAGCTTAGGCAAAGTGCATTACAAGAGCAGAGCAGAGCTGAGCAGAGCTGAGTGGAGCTGGGCCAAAAACTGAATGAAAACAATGGAAAAGGAAGAACACACGAGCAACTAATTGAATTAAAAGTAAATGCAACTTTTATCCTAAGCAATTACATTCAGGCAACAACAAGGAAGCAGGCGAGGGAGAGCCAGAGAGACACACAGAGAGAGGAAGAGAGAAAGGGAGGGAAAGTAGGAGACGTTGGTGGAACAAACATCAAGCCATAGAAATTCATTTTCATTTTCATTACAATTTCATTTAAGTGAAGCTTAAAAGCGCACCAAATGGCTGCCAGCCGTGGCAATTATTTTTGTAGATTTTTGTTGCCTCGACCGACAAACAATGGCAAGAATAAGCCAAAAGCACCTGTAAAACAATGGCCAAGGTAAGGAAACGGCAACAGAGCTGAGCAAATAGAACGAGGCGTGCCTCGAGATTGAAAAACAAGTTAATAGTAATGCCCGATGTTGCTTCCTCCACACACACAATCTACCACTGTCGATTACCAGCCAAGCCAGCCCAGGCACTGGGCTGGACAGGGCAAACAAAAGGAATTTTCCAATTTTCACAAAACGTTCAGTTCAAAATCAAGTTGTGGGCGGACAGCCATTCAGTAGAGCATGTGCAGAGCGCTTAGGTAAAGTAATTAATTTGCTAAAACACACACACACTCACACACACATGGACACACACGCACAGTCAGACAGTAAGACAGAGATATCTGAGGCACACGTTCTTCAGCTGTTGCACATAAATTTGGAGTCAACCGTGTGGCATATTCAATATTTTATTAATTCTGTTTGCTGCGCGTGCCAATTGGCAGTCAGTCAGGCCAAGTTAACTGCCAATGCCAATGGCAATTACTGGGCGCTATGTAAACGCATCTACTTAAGTCTCATGTGGCATTCACATTTTTAATTGTCTCTCTCCCCTTCCCACTCTCCCCTCTCTCTCTATCTCTCTCTCTCTCCCTTTCGCTGTCTACCTCCAGGAGTGCCATCAATTTGTGCGCAACTTTGGGTCATAAAATTTCAATTGCTTTTTAATTTGCATAGACTTAAGATGCGCTGAGGCTTACCTGAGCACAACAGCAACAAATATAACCGAACAGCGTCGTTTCACTAATTACAAATTGTTAATGAATAGGCAGCACTTACCTGAAACGACAGAGAGAGAGAGAGAGAATGAGAGTGAGTGAGTAAGCGAGTGTTTCTGTTAGCATTAAATGTACATCAATTTATGTGCAAACTTTTATAATGCAGCGTGGCTCGCAATAAATCAAATTATCATTAATCGGAGCTCAATATATGTAGTATTATTATTTAATTATAATTATTAATATATGTGGTTATATTTTATTGTTTTTTTTTTAAGAGATCTCTTATTTTTCTTGAATTTTGTTTTAATATTGATTAAAACAGTAGAGATTAGTAAGCATTTCATTTCTAGATTAATTGATAAAATAAACTAATTTATGGCAATTTACGAAAATGTTGAAATCTCTGTAAATTTAATTTGTTTAAGATGTTGTTATCCCGGCTGTAATTATAGCTGCCTGTAAATGCGTTTAATCAGGTTCAAACTATCAATAAATTGCTTTTGCTTAGCTCATTGAATTGGCAACTAATTTGAGGAACGATTAAAAAACTTGTTCAAATTATACGCTGCATTGAGCAGACTCACACACACACACACACACGCACGCACACGCATGTGTGTGTAAGTAGACAAAATAAAAATTTTTGGGTTATGTGGTGTATGTGGCAAGCAGCGGCGGCAGACACTCATAAACCCAATCATATCACCACTTGCCTGCTTAATGTGCCATGCAGTAAATTTTCCACACAACACAAAAAACCGCAGTGCGAAAAAATCTTGTTACACACCCAAACACCCGAAACACCCAACTCGATCCTCGTCCTGCTCCGCGGTGGACCATTTACCCCGTGCGTGTTTTGCATGCATGCATCGACAAGCAACAAAAACGGCAACAACAGCAACAAAGAGGCAGTCGTAGGCGGCTGCACAAAGCGTTGCAATTAACGTTGCAGCAGCTCAGTCGAGCAGCAACCGCAGTGGCAACCATTGGCATTGGCTTAATTTCCATGGACTCCTCAACTCAACTCAACTCAACTGGTCTCGCCTGCTGCTGGTCGAGCTGTTTATCTTCTCTGTGTGTGTGTGTGTGGGTGTGTGTGTGTGGAGTTTTTGGGTCGCGCAAAATTGAAAATACGCACATTACTTATACACGATGTGAGATAGACTCCGGCCCAGTGCAGTAATCCATAACAACAATGGCCACGGAGTGTCCTGGAAAACAATAAGCGGCATTGATTGCAGTCTATTGGCAGACACTGTGGACTCCATTTCTCACTCGTATTTTTAATTCTCGGCACGCGCAAATCCACTTGACTTTTGTTTCATAAGCAACAACAACAACAACAACAACATCATCAATTATACGCACTGCAGAGCCACAGAGCTAATTAATTAAGTGGAGTCTGTCAGATATGCAGAGCTGGCCAAGCCAGCTGCAGCTGCAGCTGCATCTGCAGTTGCCTCCTGCTTTAATACAATTACTATTTGCTGCACAAATAATTGAAGTTTTTGGGGGCGAATGGTAAACCGCTTAGCAAAACTATTCGCAGCAATTAGTTTCGCATTAAGACCGAATCAGACACACACACACAACATATATGGACAACTATGCAGCAAGCTGCAAGTTTATATGCTAAAGATCAAGAGGCAATCCATGAAATTTACAAATTATTGCCAGCAAAAATGTTCCACACTCTCTGCATACTGAAGTACTGAAGTAGCTCACAGCTTGAGTGTTCGACAACTCAACCAGACACAAGTGGCAAATCGATTGGGATAGCCAGTGCAGCAGAGGGGGAGGAGAGGGGCATGCCTGGTTGCTAGTTGGTTGCTGGCAACCAATAACGTTTCAAATCGTCCGTATCATATTAATATTTTGAAAATGATTCAACTTTTGCTAAAAAAAACATAATATGCAAAATGAGTTGGCAAAATAGTTAAGCAGCTTTCTGCTTGGTTGCTTTGCTGCTGCTAAATCAAGTGTGTGTGGCTGTGTGTGCGTGTGTGTGTGTGTGTGTGTGTGTGAGTGTTTGTGAGTGTGCGGTGGTGTTTGTGGATGTGGCTGCCTGGGATTTAGTTTGTGGCTTAAACGAGTGCTGAGTGGTGCTTATGTGCAGCTAATGCGCACATTGTAAGGCCAACATTAGTTGTAGAAACAAGAGATTTTAGTAAAAACACTCCAGAAGATAATGCTGCTTCTACAATATACAAGATTTACCAGTTAAATATAGCTAAGGATAAGGATAAGGTACACTGAAAGATATATTTTTTTGTTTAATATATCATAGGTAAATAAAATATGATGAGTCAGAATAGTTATTGAAGTGAGTTAAGAACCTTATCTCCCTTTTAGTTTCGATATTTCAATTATCTCCACATCAGCAGAACAATCTACATATCCTGTATTATTATCCAGTATCTGATGCAATGCAATTCAGTTGCCTTGATATTTTAATTTTATAGCATATTTTTTGAGTCAATCTCAATCTAATAATCAGCTCGCTTATGTAAGATTCAAGTTGGTCCTGGCATCAATGTTGCTTTGATCCTTTTGTGGAAAGCACTTGCAGGAGCATAGTTGGTTGGCTCACCTTGGGTCGGTCATCACTCATGGCTCATGGCTGTTCTTGAGAGTCAACTTTAGCCTCGAATCTCACTTCAATTTGCTTGCATTCCTGGTAACCACAGCATTTCAATTGTTAAACCGCAGAAAAGTAAGTTTGCCAGTCAGTGGAAAACTTTTCACAATGCAGCTCCCTGCACTAGGCAAATATTTGGCCATCGAGTTTTGCAGCTGCAGCAGCAGCAGCAGCAGCTCGGCTGCCCAAAGGCAGCTCAGACTCCAAAGTCCAGGCCAAGTTAGCCTGGGCAGAGGAGCACAGGCACAAATGCAGACCGCAGGCTGCTTTGCAAGGGACACAGCAGCAGCAACCAGGTGGTGGTTGTATAGTTAATGCTGTGGCAACTGCACCACAAAACATTTCACTTGGCTTTTCTTATTAAAAAATACCTAAAATTACCAAAGATAAATATTAATAACAAGCCGCAGCCACAATGCTTATTCTGTTGCCCGTGTTGTTGTGGTTGCTCTTGTTTCCACCTGAGCTATGGTATTTTTTAATTTGCTTGCCTCTCAATTCCACGACGTTGGTGCGGAAGTGAAAATCGGGAGCAGGAAGCAGCGGCAACAGCAACTCAAACAATTTGCGGTTTTCATTAACTCAACTTTTTTTTAGACGCCGTTTGCAACACGCGCTCTGCGAGTTTATTATATCAAATAACTTGCCAAGCGGCATGCCAAGATGGCAGTCATTAAATGCAGCAGCAGCAGCAGAGGCAGCAGTGGCAGCAGCAGCAGTAGCAAAGGTCCTTTCCTCCCTTAGCTGTCTTTGCTGGTGAGCATTTGAATAAACCTGCAACTTATTTGATGCATGTTGTCAAAAATTACAATTACAAAAAAAAGGTCGCGCTTCTGGCAGTGCGTTTAATAGTTTCCATTTTGTTGAACGACATTTCGTTGCACTGCGGCTTTGGCGTTGCCACTTCCGTTTCCGCTTGAATTATCGCGCAGCAGGCGGGTGTCCCTGCAAAATTGCATTAACTGTGCAAAAGTCGACGCATTGCTCACTCCTCCTGCCCCACCTGCCCCTTTCTGTCTGCGTTTAATATGCAACTTTTCAGCACACACACACACACACACACACAGAGGAATGAACTTGAGTGCTGTGTCTGGCTGTCTTGCGTCATTTTGAAATATTTGTGGCATCAAATGCAGTCGTCAACTTGATTAAATGTCATGCAAAAAGCAACAAAAGCATCCCCAGTTTGCTAAGTCGGAGGTGGAGCTGAAGACGCTTGCTTGTGGCAAGCTAGAAATTGCAAGGCGTTGTATGGAATGAAAGGGCTTAGAGTGATGCCACAGCTGCTGTAAAGAAACTGCGGCTCTCCTTCTCCATCTGCCTAGCTCTGGCAATACAAGTATAAAAACCAAACCAAAAAAAAAATCATTAACAGTTTTGCAATGGAAATTGTACCTTATGGAAAATATTTTGCAGATTTTGATAAGATGTACCTAGAGGAAAAACTAATTAAAAAAAGAAAATAAGTTAGTCCTTAAGCATCAATTAATACACATAATTTCAAACTTTATATGCTAATTAATAAAATATTTATAAATATGATATTAATTTTCATAATAATCTCATAAAACATTAATGTTTTATTTATTTCTAAATTATTTCGTTCTTATTTTTATAATAATTATAATTATTTATTTTCGTCTTTTCAAAATAAATAAATTTTTACGCATTTTAAACATTTGTGATTTTGATTTTGCCACAATGCAATTAAATAGCAATGGATTTAAAATAAATAATCGCATTTTAAGCTACGTTGTAAATGTTCAATAATCATTTTCACAAATGAGTTTTGATTAAGGAAACATGTGTATGTTATTAAATATTTTGAATTTGTGTTAAATTTTGAGATTATCAACATGAAGATCTACAGCAAATCCGTCGCACACCTCCTCAGCACTTGTCATCGTTAGCCGAAAAAGCTGAGATGCGTTTAAAAGGCAAACATTTGCATAAGAAATTCAAATTTGCATAGTTTAACCCACTCAGTTGTGAGTGGGGACATTTGAAACTCAGTCGAGAAATGATTTAAATGAATTTCAAGTTGTTGTTGAATTATGCTAGATAAAAGAGAGCTTCTCCCTTCGGTGGCTGTGGAAGAAGAAGAAGACGTAGGCTGTAAATTAATTAAATTTATTTAAGCATGCGTTTGCATTGAATATTACACATACGCACTGATGACAGACGGAACCATGGAATCATTTATCTGCCAGACACTGTAAAATTATCATGACTCTAATTTCTTTTGACGCACACACAAACAAACGCATCGCAAAACAATTCTGTGTATGTGTGCGTAAATTAAATCAATTTATTTGCAATTCCTTGGCGAGGACTCTTTTCACTCAGTCACTCATTTGCCACACACCCACCCACAATTTACTGGCTCACAAAAATATGCAGCAATTTATTTTCAGCAACCGAAGTGACGACTTCAAGTCCTCAGTCCTCAGTCCCCAGTCCCCAGTCCTCTGTCCCTCTGCAGTCTCACCCGTGTGCATTTGATTGAAAATGCGTATTACTTATACATGTATTTGTACATTCTATATATATATATATGTATATATTTATATGTATATAGGGCGAATGGCAAATCTAAAATCAAATCAAATCAATTTTCTCAAATGTTACTTGGCAGTCACTGCCAGCCACAACAGCCAACCAGTCAGTCAGCCAACCAGTCAGTCATCTAGTCTGTCGGTCCGTCAGCGCATCCTCCGAGTTTGACGTAGCTTTGCCCCTCAATCCTGCAATTCAGCTGCCAGCTCTGATTGATCGAATTTAAATTTTTGTGGCACATTTCAGCCGTGCTGCGTAATAAATGTAAATCGCTGACGGCCTGCCTTTAATTATGCCATTCTTCTGGCTGTCTCAGGTTTTGAGTGGATTTTTCGATTGGAATTTGAAAGACTTGAGTCGAGAACTTGTTGAAGAACTCGTCAAATAATAGAAAAAAGACTGCTAAGCCAGGTGCAAATAATTATAGAAAAAAACGATAGAAAATACTGTTAAGAGGGGGAAAAATGTAATAAGGATCTAACAAAAATATATCTAAGGAAGAAATCGATTAAAAATTAAACAGTTTTTTAAAAGTTGCCAAAAGCCTAACTTAGTGAGAACAAACTGTCAGAATATTTAGTGTTTTGGCCTCCCAATTGGCTGTAAATAAGTTTTTGTTCTAGTGCTTGTTCTTGCACCAAAGTAGAGCACTTGTCGGTTGAGGAGATGAGGCAACTTAAAAAGTTTCTAGAACCAGTCAGTCAACATGCGTGCCACTCCAGGCCACACTTACATACACACGGACACAAAGGGCAACAAGCCGCAAAAATGTTTGAAATTTTACAAATTGCAATTTTATTGAGAGGCCAAAGAGGCCAAATATGAAGCAAAACTTGTGACTCTATTTGAATCCCTCTGTCGAGCTCTCAGCTAGCTAGCGAGTATCTGTATGTGTGTGTGCTTGTATGTGCGTGTGTGTGTGTGTGTGTGTGTGCACAACCAACCAGACATAATTAGCTAAAGAATTTTCTCATCAAATGTGCAAAATGCTGCAACAACAACAACAGCAACACAACGAGGCAAGTTCGTAGGGTTTTACAAACGAAGCGAGAGAGAGAGAGAGAGAGACTGAGAGAGAGAGGGAGTGGAATAGAGAGAGAGAGAGAAATAGAGAAGCGGAGGCAATAAAAATTCAAGCCAAAATAAAAGAGCCAGAGAAGTTCACAAACGCAACCGAAAAGTTACCCTGAAAAGAAGCGCAGAAAAATAAGCAAAAGCGAGAAGTTTTTTTTCTTTCTATGATTTCAATAAAGTTGTTAACTTTATTAAAATTTTGTGCTCAGCTGAAAAGTTGGCTAGAACCAGTCGAGCATAGAATTACTATGAAATACTTTTACCAAAGCAACCCGCGATGCCCATAAATTGACAATTTAACTTTGTTGAGCGGCCAGCGAGTCAAGTAACTAAAAATGCATAATGTAAAATGCAAAAATAGAAAAAGGGAAATCACAAGGAAAATATCAAGCATCTTGGCATAAGAATCGCGCATCAATGAAGCATAAATGCATTATGCCAAAGGCAAGTATAACTAATAAATTTTTGAGCCGTTGCGACAAAGCGGGCAGCTGCCCCAAATAGGGTTGCCAATGCAGTGGTTTTCCGCAAAAAAAAGGTAACTATTTTGCAAATTGTACAAAATTCAGAGACTTAACACAAATTTATTAATAGTGAAATAAATCATATGAATAAATCAACTTTTATCTGAAGCACCCAAGTCCGTTTACTCTTGCTTCATTTATAAAACTAGCTATTTCTCTTTGCAGAACTTGGCAACACTGATTCTCCAATTGTAGTAACTCTGGACCATCATCGTTACACGCTAAATTACACGCCAAATTGCGCACGGTTTGCCTTACTGATTTGAAAAATCCGAAAAGAAAAAAATTGAAAAAAACTGAAAGGAGAACAAGTGTTCTCGAGTTGGAGCAATTCCTAAACGTGAGGCAAAAGTATCCTTGATTCGCTGCTGTTGTTGCTGCAGTTGTGCAATAAACAAATCAAATATTTCATTCATATTTTACGCACAACTGCATCGGCTGCCAAAGTAGCATGATGAAATGTTTGTTGCATGCCTCAAAGGGCTGCGGCAACAATTGAAATCAAAGCTTAACTCACAGCTGCAATATAAATCTGTTTTCTATAGGTGCTGCCGCAAATCGTTCACGTTTTTACCAGAATGCATAGTTAAAGCCCAATGTCTGCCAATTTGTGTTGGCATTTTCATTTTTACGATTCCCATGAACCCAGTCCAAGGAACACAACTCTCATAAATTCATCAGCAAATCACCAATCGGCAACCGAATAAACAGCGATTGAGAGTCAGAGAGCGGGAGGGACGAGGGGCAAGTGGGTGTGGGAGTGGGAGCTCAGTTTCACGGCTCAATGACTTGCAGATTTATTGGGATGTGGATTTGGATTTGGAAAATGCTTGTTGCAAATCAAAAGACAACCGAGCAAAAGCCGCTTCGCAAAATTCATGAAAATCCCAATCATGTTTCTCATTTCAGGCACAGATAGTAAGCATAGCAGCCAATTTTTAAGGGGTTTTTGAGCACTAATATGCATATCAAGGGTGTGCAACAGGATTACATTAAAAAGTACTCATGTTGCGGATAAATCTACTACACAAAACGTAATCAGCCATTAACAAGGAATAATTTATGTTTAGAAACAAATTTTAATTCATGTGGAAACTTTTATTATTTTCAGCTTTTCCAAATTAAGTTTGTTAACACACACATTGTTAATAAAGAGCCACAGATTTTGTGTCTTTTTTTGAGAGATTGTTATATATTAATTATAAACATAGTTAGACAGCGGCCACATAATTAAAATCTCAACTTTATCAGTGGATTCAACAGCAAACAACAATGGAAGAAAAAAAAAATTGGCAGAGAGGAAAACATGCCGAACGCTGTGTGGTAAACAACTAAAAAACAAGGTAAATAAAGGTAAAAATTATGAAGCACTTCATATTGCTGTTCGCAGATCCAGAGAACAAACTCAAACCAAAGTCCTGGGTGCGGGCAATCAACACAAAACGACCTCGTCAACAACTCAGCTCAAGAGCAAAAATATCAAAAGTACAGCAAAAAAAAAAAATAAAATAAAAATAAATAAATCATGCGGCAGCCAACCAACCACGGATGAGGAGGAAGCATCATCACCCCTGGCAACTTTGTTGCTGCCAGCATAGTTTGGAAAAAGTTCACCGGAGCTGGAGAGGAGAGGATTGACTAATGCTACTGCTACTGCTACTGCTACTGCTGCTGTGCTGGGGATGCTGGAGTTGTGTATCCGGATTGGCAAATTTGTTGGGAGCTGGTTTGGGTTGTGCTGGGTGCAATTGCTAAGCAACGCAACAGTTTGCCATGGCTATAATACGTTATAATTTGTTATTGAGTTTTGCACAGAGCAGCTGCAAAAATGCAGGAGAACGTTGCGGAAGACTGAGAAAAATATGCGGAAAAAAATGTGAAACAAAAATCTGCGACAAAAAAACGCTTATGAAAAAAGAAAGATGTAAAAACAAAATCGAAATGCTCTGTAAATATATGAAAGCAAAATATAGCAATTATAATGAAATAAATAAAAATATATTTTTTAATTAGTCTTGCAGCAGCCTCAGAATACTCAAAGAATTATACTTTATGGAAGTATTGTCTTGTTAGCAAAGACTTACAGAAAATATTCTATAACCATATTCTATAATCTTCGCAAATGGAATTAGTAAATTATAGCTACCCTTTTCAGCATAGGGCAAACAGTAATAACAAGAGGGGAGAAAGGGGAAGGAGGAGGGGGCTTGGGGCTGTCATAAGTGTGCTTGCTGTAGTGCCATTATCCTTGTTGTTGCCTGGGCTCGAGCCTGACAAAAAAATCAAAAGGAGATGTCTATATGATTGGCAACAGCAGCTTTTTAGTGTGCTGTGTCCCTTTTTCATATATTTTTTTTCCTGTTCCCGTTTTTTTTTTTTTGGGCCCATCAACTTTTTGTCGATTTATTTTTTTATTTTTAATATTTATTTCATGTTTTTCAACTGCCTTTTTGCCCCTATTGAAGCAGCAACAAGAAAGTAAATATATATATATAAAAAATGTATATACTCGTATGTATATATAAATAAACTTCATCATATTCTATTTGTCAGTTGCTTTTTGTCCTCTTTCTTTTTCTGTGCGCTGCTTTTGCTTTTCTGTATGCTTTATGAAATTGATGCTCGAAAATCGCACTCAATTAGTAGGGATTTTATATTTATTTATTTATTGTTGTTGCCGAAGCAGAAGCAGCAGCAATGTTCAACGGCACGTGTATCAACAACCATGTGTGTATGTGTGTGTGTGTGTGTGTGTGTGGGTGGGCGTGTGTGAGTTATGTGTGCGTATGATGTTGGGAATAGGAATGAGAATGGGAATCGGGCTAAGCTTACCAGAGCATTCCGGCTCAAAGGGTGTCAACTTGTATACGCTTTATTTAATTTATTGCTTATTTGATTTGTAAGCTAAGAATTTTGTGAAATTTCGACTAAGCTACTTGACAGTTGCGTAGCACTTGCAACATTTGCCACTGTTGATTTTTACAAGTAATTTTGAAGAAGTTCTTCAAATATATAAATCATAGTTTCTAGTTATTAAGTGCAAAAAGAAGACTATTTCGGCTTATTGAAGTGGAAAATACAAATATACAATTTTAATTTAAATTGTTGAGAATTTATGCGGCAACCGCTTGGAAACTAGCAAAATTCTTTAACACATTTCCCCGCAAGGGCTATCAACATGAACCTGCATTGGTCAACAAATAAAGCGACATCTATGGGTTTTTTATGTAACTTACGGTTCGCTTAAGTTGGAATGAAAGCTTTACTGGAAGGAGAATTTTCAAAAGCTCGTACAAGTTATTTGCAGGGAAATTTACTCCGAAAGCTTTATAGTGTGGTTTTAAAATAGGAACAACATTTTATATAGCAAATATTTTGTTTAACATTTTTGTGTATACGTATTTTTATAAGGCAAACACACTTTTGCCAATTTACAAAAGCTCAAGTTGTAAGCTGAACTTTAAGTTGGCCTTGTTTAGCTGTGCTGTCATTGAATGTAATGCCAGAAGCCTGGCTGTTATACTGAGAGCTTTTAAGTAAGAAATCATCCAGTAACACAACCATTTGCTTGTGTATAACAGTTTGAACACACTCTGTTAACTAACAGCCCTAATGTCAAGCGACTTAACAGCGATTAGGGACCATTACTCGTATCTCTTCTTCTGACCCTTCTTACTACTGCTTGATTGTGCGTAAGTGTCACCCACTCACCCACTCCGTAGCCGTAGACTCGTTAGTGTGTCTGGGAGTACGCTTAAACGCAGGACATTTACTTTATGTGTTCTTAAATGACACCAGCAGCAGCAACAGCAGCCAGAAGCAGCAGACAGCAGCTAGAATGCTTCGCATAACGATTACATTAGAAGCGAGTAAAATTTCATAAAAATGCGCTACGTGCGCTGCCTTTTTGAATATCTAATGATACCTCGAAACGAGTGCAATTTGAACACGCACACACTCACAATCGTGTTAACACCCACACCACCAAACATACACACACACCCGCACACACACACACACAGTTACTAAAGTACTCACACAAATCGACCGCAAGCGCTAAAATTCCATTTGTGGTTAGAGCGGACAACTTTATTACACGCCAAAAGTATGAAAGAAAATAACAGACAACAAATAGAGAGATGAAACAATTTACTATCAATTTTGGGGCTGGCATTAATTTGCACCAATTTTTGGCACTACAACCGAACCGAACCAATTGTGGCCGTTTCTAACGGTTTTTACTGGCCGGGCAAAACCTGTCAAAACTCTGCCTGGATTTTCAAATGTTCTCCAATCAACGAGTGCACAATGAACAGTGGAACTATTTTGATACTAATCTGAGTTATTAAATATAATAGGTACAAGTTTTAAAATGCATCACGCAGCTTGAAAATATTCATTAAGCGACAGAAATAATTGCAAGTGGTAATAGAGTGGCCTTGCATGTCAAGGAGTTGATTAATAATAATTTGGTAATAACAGTTAAGTAGTAAAAACTCACAGATATAATCTATATGAGAGGGAAATTTATTTCAAATTTGTGGTAAGCCTTTCATGAGGCCAAGGAATTTAAAGGAAGCATTCTGCTTTCTTATCCATCTCGTTTACAAAGCTCTAACGCAAGGCCAGAGGCGTTATCTAATCCTACATAAATCAAATAATATCTAAATATTTGGTAATATTTTACCACAGTACAGAGTCTGTTTTTCAATTCAACTACGTTCACTTGACCAGTGTTCTGGCGTTTGTAGGCGACTGCGGTTTTCATTACATTTGCGATTCTGCACATTTTGCAGTAGACTCTCCCTCTCTCTCTCTCTCTCTCTCTCGCTCTTGCTCTCTCTTTCACTCTGTCAACAACCTGCACTTTCAGATGGGTGCGACTTAAGCGGCTTTGCTTTTTGTGCCCCGGACGGCGGCAATTTAGCTAAAACGGTGCACGCCTACCTGTGCCACAGAACGCACTAGGCAAATTACTATTTATGTGAGTGCCGTCCAGCCCCCCCCACTGCCCGCCCACTGCCCACGCCCACTGCCCACACCCCTGCCTGCACGACGCCTCCCTCCTCTACTATGCCCCTTATGCAAGCAATACTCTTTGTATGTGTTGATGTGGTTGAAATGAGCAAATTGTATGCGATTGTGGCAAGAGGCAACAACAACACAAAACGAAAAAAAAGGAAAAATAGAGACGGAGCGAGAGAGAGAGAGAGAGAGAGAGAAAAGTGCAACCATCGCAGCTGCCGCCTCTAAATGCACGAATTTGGGTCACATGGTCGACATTTTTGTCGGTGTTTTATATTTTTTGAACTCAAACTTACTTAAAATAAATTAGTTTTACCAAACCACAAAAGGGCAGGCTGAAAAATGAGCTGAGAAAAAACAAAAAAAAAGA